>SJYC01085505.1:0-26945 GCA_006408675.1 Madoqua kirkii | reverse complement strand
GGGCAGGGGGTAGGGGGGCGATGTATATAGGCATATAGCTGATTCACTTCATTGTACTGCACAAACAATATTGTAAAGCAATTATATTCCAATAAAAATAAGTAAATAAACTAAGGCAAACTAAAAAAATTAATCATGAAACTTAAAAACAAAAACATGATTTGGACACAAGCATATATCCTCTTCTTCCCAAAATTAAAAATAAATGCAATAAGTAATGTGCTAAGGAACAAATTCAATATTACCAAAACAAACATAAATGGAGACACCACAAACAATAACTTGATCTGAATAGTAAATGGATGAGAATGATGACTGACAGTGTCCTTCAAATACAGATCTAAGTCCACAGGAGGAGGCAGAGGCGAAGCCCAGAAAAGCTCGCAAGTGGGAAGGAGCAGGTAACCTTGAAAGCACAAGCATAGAGGAGGTTAAAACGAGAGGACTGGCATCAGTGTTTATAAGAGTCCATTAGACGCCCCAACATACCATATGCAGGACTGGCAGCTGCTCCGCCCTGCCCTGGCAGGATATTAGAATCTCACTCTCTGGAGAAGACAGACCAGAAGGATTCTGTATGCCAGGTGCTGGCAGAGCTACAATGGAAGTGATACGGTACAAACAGAGGTAGGTTTAAGAATAACTGACTCCTCCAGCCCTTATCCCCTCTCAGCTCTCAGAACGCTGATTGCCTGGCTCAGGCTGCCTAGATGGCAGACAAGAAAAATTTTCTCTGGCCAAACTCATCAGCCTGAGAGAAAAGATCTAATCATACTAACATCTCCAAAAGAATACCGTCTGAGCCAGACTGTGCTGCAGTGAAGCCTACACCACCATCTCTCTGAGACTCACACACACACACAGACTCATACACTCACACAAAGTCACACAGCACTATAAAAAAGCTTCTAATATAAAAAACAGGGTCAAAAATATAAGCAAGTAATCAAGGAGCTTTGAAGAAATAGACATACCGGGAGCAGATAAAAACATCCAAAACTTCAAAAAAAAATTTTTTTTTTTTTTTTTTTCGGAAATCTAAGAGAAGCTATTGCATCAATGTAAAAAGAGCTTAGTTTATCAGGATGCAGTTGCTATCAACAAGGAACAATCAGAGTGCAAGACAGTCCTTGGAAATTGGAACACTGAAAGATAGAAAAAGAAACAACAAAATTCAGAGGGAAATTTTTTTTTTGCTGTTGCAGATACTACAATCCATCAAGTAGAAGGGAAAAAATAAAGCCACATAAGACCTGACTCACAGATTTCAAAACAAACTTTTGGTTACCAAAAGGGAATGTCGAGTGGAGAGAGAGCTGGATTGGGAGTCTGGAATGAACATATACGTACTACTATACATAAAACAGATAATCAACAAGGACTTACTATAAAGCATACAGAACTCTACTCAATATTCTGTAATAACCTATATGGGAAAAGAACCTGAAAAAGAGTAAATATACTTTTGTGTATAACTGAATCACTTTGCTAACACAAAGTTTTAGCAGTGTTAATCACCTGACACTAACACAATACTGTAAATTCAAACTTTTTGTTTTTAAGCTAGAAACCATATTCTTCTACACTCCCTTTCTCAGACCACTACTGATGGGCACCATACACCAGAATGAGAGCATAAATCTAGAAAGGAGACAGTATAGGACCCCGAAAAGGACAGAACTGGAAAAAAGCAACAGGCATTCTCTACTTAAGTTGTGGTATATTAAGGCACAAAATGCTTATTTTTTTCCCTTGGTCCCAGGTTCCTGACATGACACACGCTTCAAAAATGCTTGGAATTTTCTGGTAGGAATATCTTCATTATGCTAAAAAAGTAACCAGTGGCATGGGTTACCCTGAATAGCTTCAGGATGGGTGCTGGTCAGGAGAAAAACCCTGGGGGAGGTTAGAGGGCTGGAACTTTTGGCTCAGCCTTCAGGGAGGTGAGGGAGTGCTGGAGATGGAGCTCAATAATGTTGCCAATAATCTAATTAATTATAGCCACAAAAGAGGATTTCAATAAAAAACTCTAGATTAAACTTGGGAACTAAATTCTGAGGTTTTGTTTTATTTTTTCTTTTAAAGTTTTGGAAGTTTTATCTGCTCCCTGTATTGTCTGTTTCTTCAAATCCCTTTATTCCCTGCTTATATTTTTAGCTCTGTTTTTATGTTAGCGCTTAGCAGAGCTTCCTGGCTGGAAGGGTGGCGCAGTATCCCAGGAGAGTAACACAGCACAGCTCCTGGGCTCTGGACCTTCTGCCACCTTGCCCTATGTACTCTTCATCTGGCTGCTAATTTGTACCCTTTGTAACAAAATGACCCTTGTCAGTATAGCAACTTCTTGAGTTGTGTGACTCATTCCAGTGAATTATCCATCCTGGAGTTTGAAGAGGCCCCAAATTTGCAGCCAACCAGACAGACATGCAGACAGCCTGAAGACCCTGTTTTCAGTCTGAAGCAAGAGCACCCTATTGGGAATCGTGCCTTCATCTCGAAGGGTTTGATGCCAACACAGAGTATGTCAAGTCAGAATTGAATTGAATTGCAGGGCACTCAGTCAGTGTCAGAGATTTGTTGACAGAACCCGACAGTGAAGGAAAATTCCAGTTCAACAGTTGCTAATTTAGTTACAAGCAGCAAGACAGATATTTCTAAGCAAGTACCTCTAAAAACATGGACCATAAAAACCACATGTTTCTGAACATAAAGACAGTGATTTATATTTCTTCTGGAAGGTTTGGGGAGGAAACAATGATGCTTATATGAAAAATTCAACAACTACAGAAAGAAAATAAATAGTGTTAATGCTGGGGGAAATAAATAGTTATACTAGAAAATAAATATAGCCACAATGATTGGCTCATGCAAACTGTGATTTCATAATGATTTTAATACATACATTGCCTATTAATTTAACCAAAAATTATGATATAATTTCACTGGGAGCATAAGGGAAGAAAAAAAGAAGTGTATTATCTGGAGGCTGGGGGTGACGAGACAACTAATTCCTCATCTTCAGTACTGAAAAGTCCTTAGATATTGACCATAACTCTAAACCAAAAAGCAATAGTTACTATAAGCATTTTATTTAGAGATACAAATCAAATTTAGAGACAACGCAATCTCAAAGAAACATCCAGAGTTGAAATTAGACGCTTCCAGGAAATGTAAACTGAGGCAGGGGTATAAATAAGCATTTAACCGATATGCCAGAGCCATATTAACAAAACACATTTTTACACAAAGTTATCATCACCCACAATGGCACTATGATGTTATCACAGTAAGCAGCATTATATTTTAAGAGGCAGAATCAGAGGTGCGGCAGGGTTCCCAAGCTCACACAATTATGGAGTGTTGGGTCCAGTTTGAAATTGTTGTTATGATCCCAAATCTTGTGTTTCTCTCTCAAGCTTCCTAGTATCAACCTGTCAATCAGTAAAAGTGTGTTCATATCACAGGAATAAAAAAAGACTAATTCTGATTGGTAGGGATTGGGGAATCTCTTTATAGAAAATATCCTTTGGACTAGGCTTTAAGACATCTCAGGCTATTCCCTGCCGGCAGGGAAAGTGCCTGGACCATATGCCTGCCTCCTCTCCTACTACTACCTGGCTTCCTGTCTGGGCTTGGGGAAGCATGGAGCTCCTGCAGTCTACCGACCACATGATCCTGATGCGCATGTCTGATGAGCTCCTGACAGTCTGTAAACCATCTACACTCTCTCAGGACCTAGTGGCCCCACTATTACAGCTCCTATGAACTGCACCAATGTTGGTATGCAATCAACAGAATAAAATGAATAACAGTACATCTGACGGGGCTGCTGCAAGTACTATATTTGGTATCACACTCACCACAGAGCCAGGCACTGGTACTGGATCTTACAACCCATGGAGGACTCAGAGTCTGAGGCCCACAGTAGCCCTCCGGATGCCCAGCTCTGCCCATCACTTCTTGACGGGTGTACTACATCCTCTCCCTGGACTCCAATGTAATACTTTCATGCCTCCATGAAGCTACCCTCCCTCCCAGGCGAGTGGCAGATGGCTTTGCATGATGACTTTGCATTGTCAGGGTTTTCTAGAAAAAAGGAACCAATAGGATGAGAGAGAGAGAGAGAGAGAGAGAGAGAGAGAGAGAGTGTGTGTGTGTGTGTGTGTGTGTGTGTGTGTGTGTGTAAGAAGGAAAAAAATGGAGCAGGAGGGGTGCCACATGGCTTGTAGGATCTTAGTTCCCTGATCAGGGATTAAATCCAGGCCACGGCAGTGAAAGTGTTGAATTCTAACCACTGGACAACCAGGGAATTTCAAAAAAATTTTAATAAGGATTGGCTCAGACATTTTTGTAAGACTTGGCTCATACAGAACTGGCAGCACAGTCCTATAATCCACCATCTGGAAAGTCAGAAGAGCTGATGGTGTGACTCAGTCCAAGTCCAAAGGCCAATGGTGTCAGTGGCCCCCAGGACTGTGAAGCTGGAAGGCCCATGAACCATGAGCTCTGATGTGACACGGCAGGAGAAGATGAGCAAATCAGCCCTCACTCTGCCTTTTTGTTCTATCAGGACATAAGTGAGTTGCATGAGTCCCACCTGCTTGGATAAAGGTGATCTTTACTCAGTCAACTCACATGCTAATCTCTTCCATGATCTCAGCCACAGTCAGCTCCTGGTCTTGTTTTTGCTGACCCCATCTTTGGCTGCAAAGAATAAAATCAATCTGATTTCAGGGTTGACCATCTGGTGATGTCCATGTGTAGAGTCTTCTCTTGTGTTGTTGGAAGAGGGTGTTTGCTATGACCAGTGTTTTCTCTTGGCAGAACTCTATTAGCCTTTGCCCTGCTTCATTCTATACTCCAAGGCCAAATTTGCCTCTTGACTTCCTACTTTCGCATTCCAGTCCCCTAGAAAGAAAAGGACATCTTTTTTGGGTGTTAGTTCTAGAAGGTCTTGTAGGTCTTCACAGAACCATTCAACTTCAGCTTCTTCAGCATTACTCCCCATTACAACCTGGGGAGTTCATCTTTCAGTGTTCTATCTTTTTGCCTTTTCACACTGTTCTTGGGGTTCTCAAGGCATGCATACTGAAGTGGTTCATTCCCTTCTCCAGTGGATCATGTTTTGTCAGAACTCTCCACCATGACCCATCCATCTTGCGTGGCCCTACATGGCGTGGCTCATAGTTTCACTGTTAGACAAGGCTGTGGTCCATTGTGATTACATTGGTTAGTTTTCTGTGATTGTGGTTTTCAGTCTGTCTGCCCTCTGCTGGAGAAGGATAAGAAGGTTATGAATGCTTCCTGATGGGATAGACTGACTGAGGGGGATACTGGATCTTGTTCTGATGGGAGGGGCCATGCTCAGTAAATCTTTAATCCAATTTTCTGTTGATGAGTGAAGCTGTGTTCCCTCCTTGCCATTCACCTGGGCCAAAATAATGAAGATACTGGTGACCTCCCTCAAAAGATCCCATGCATATACTGCTACAGTCCATGCCCCCAACCCTGCATCAGGCCACCACCAACCTACGCCTTGGTGGGACACTCCTGGACACCCACAGGCAAGTCTGGTACAGTCTCCTGTGGAGTCACTGTTCCTTTCTCCTGGGTCCTGGTACACAAGGTTCTACTGTGCCCTCCAAGGCTCTATTTCCCAGTCCTGTGTAAGTCCTGTGTAACCCCAGCTCTATGGTGGGGTTAATGGCGACCTCCAACAAGAGGACTTATGCCATAAGTCCCCAATGGACTTGTGGACTCAATGGACAATGGACCCCATGGACATGAGTTTGAGTAAATTCTGGGAGTTGGTGATGGACAGGGAGGCCTGGCACGCTGCAGTTCATGGGGTCGCAGAGAGACATGACTGAGCCACTGAACTGAACTGAACTGAATCTCTTCCAGAAACTCCCTCAGAGACACACCCAGATTTAGTAATTTATCAGCTATCCAGGCAACCTTCAGCCCAGGCAAGTGTCACACAGAATTAAGCATACCAGTGTTCCTCTGTTAGGGCAAGATCCAATGCTGTGTTATCCTTAACATCTCCTGCTGGAGTTATTCCCAGTCTACTATTTCTACGTCTGTCTATCTAGCTATTTTTGCCTTTCCAAGTACTTAAAGTCTTTCTCATGAATGTGGCATACTCCTGGAACTTTTTAAAGTGAACCTGGGACACTGTTTTTAAATAGCTATGTCTACCCCAAATTCTGAAAGAGATGGGAATACCAGACCACCTGACCTGCCTCTTGAGAAATCTGGTCAGGAAGCGACAGTTAGAACTGGACATGGAACAACAGACTGGTTCCAAATAGGAAAAGGAGTACGTCAAGGCTGTATACTGTCACCCTGCTTATTTAAATTTTATGCAGAGTACATCATGAGAAACGCTGGGCTGGAAGAAGCACAAGCTGGAATCAAGATTGCCAGGAGAAATATCAATAACCTCAGATATGCAGATGACACCACCCTTATGGCAGAAAGGGAAGAGGAACTCAAAAGCCTCTTGATGAAAGTGAAAGAGGAGAGTGAAAAGGTTGGTTTAAAGCTCAACATTCAGAAAATGAAGATCATGGCATCTGGTCCCATCACTCCATGGGAAATAGATGGGGAAACAGTGGAAACAGTGTCAGACTTTATTTTGCGGGGCTCCAAAATCACTGCAGATGGTGACTGCAGCCATGAAATTAAAAGACGCTTACTCCTTGGAAGAAAAGTTATGACCAACCTAGACAGCATATTCAAAAGCAGAGACATTACTTTGCCGACTAAGGTCTGTCTAGTCAAGGCTATGGTTTTTCCTGTAGTCATGTATGGATGTGAGAGCTGGAGTGTGAAGTAATAGATGGGGAAACAGTGGAAACAGTGTCAGACTTTATTTTGGGGGGCTCCAAAATCACTGCAGATGGTGACTGCAGCCATGAAATTAAAAGACCCTTACTCCTTGGAGGAAAAGTTATGACCAACCTAGATAGCATATTCCAAAGCAGAGACATTACTTTGCCAATTAAGGTCTGTCTAGTCAAGGCTATGGTTTTTCCTGTGGTCATGTATGGATGTGAGAGTTGGACTGTGATGAAGGCTGAGCACCAAAGAATTGATGCGTTTGAACTGTGGTATTGGAGAAGACTCTTGAGAGTCCCTTGGACTGCAAGGAGATCCAACCAGTCTATTCTGAAGATCAGCCCTGGGATTTCTTTGGAAGGACTGATGCTGAAGCTGAAACTCCAGTACTTTGGCCACCTCATGAGAAGAGTTGACTCATTGAAATAGACTCTGATGCTGGGAGGGATTGGGGGCAGGAGGAGAAAGGGACGACAGGATGAGATGGCTGGATGGCATCATGGACTCGATGGACATGAGTCTGAGTGAAATCCTGGAGTTGGTGATGGACAGGGAGCCCTGGCGTGCTGCAATTCATGTGGTTGCAAAGAGTTGGACATGACTGAGCGACTGAACTGAACTGAAAGTCATCAGTGGGGCCCAGCCAGCACCACGTTTGGAGGGTATCTGAGGCTGACACTTCGATTCAGGGCCAGTGGCCAAGCCAACTCACCCCATCGGCCCCTCGCTAGGTCTTTTGATTCCTAGTTTGCTCAGCCCACATGCGTCACTTTGGTATCCGAATCAGAGTTCCAGCACCAAACCAAGTTCACCCAGAAGGTACAACGAAAAGACTTTAATGAAGAAATTGCTTGTCGAGGAATGAATGGGGTCAAGGGAACAGGTGAGAGCTTAAGGCACCCAGAGACCAGCAGAGGCGGGAAGCTGTCCCTAACCTTCCAGGCTCGGAAGGGGCTAGGGGAAGGGTGGCTGAGCAGAGGCTGATGAGGGGCAGGCCTGGAGGGACCAGTGGGAAGGAGCAGGGAGGAAGCGAGAGGGGAAGAGCCGCTGTGCCCGCTCTCCTCCTGCCCTTGGTCCTCCTGCCCGCGCCTCTCATGCTGGGTCTGCTAGGAAGCCAGCTGGCCAGGGAGCAGGCTGAAGCGGTGCCCTGGGATCATTTCCTGAGCGCAGAGCCGGGCAGAGGAAGGCGGAGCGTGTGCAGGAGAGGAGGGCCGGCACGGAAGGACCCGCGCGGATCACTAGCTGGGTCTCCCGCCCCCGCCCTCCCCTCCCTCCAGTCCACCGCAGGGCTGCGTTTTCTGACCCCACGTCATTCATGTCCTTGGCTCTGAGTTTTCCGACCCAAAGGACTTTTTCCAAAGAGGCTTCCCTGCTATGACGAATACGGAAGACTGGCGAATGGCAGGGTGCTGGAATGTCTGGATGTGTGAGCTGGCCCTCCCGAATGTGTGTGGCTCTGGTGTGGAGCCGCCGGGAGCCGTGCTGGGTGATGAGCCTGAGGTCACAGACTGCGGGGCCCGTGGGAGCCAGATGCGGCCCCGTGGCTGCAGCGCCTCCCGAGGAGCACTGGGCACCCCTGGGTGCGAAGGGCACGGGAAGCCTCTGAGGTTGGGAGAGCAGACTCTGGAGCCAGTCGGCTTGAATCCAAATCCAGACGCCAGCACTCACTGGCTGGCTGACCTTGGGCAAGTTCATCCTCTTCTCTGACCTCATTTTTCTCATCTACAAAATGGGGAGAATAATAGTACCCACCTGTGAGGGTTGTTGTGAGAATTAATGGAGTTAATCCACAAAGTGGATTTTAGAATCCCATATACAGTAATCACCGTCTAAAAACTAAACTTAATAACCACGGAGGGCTACTGTCCGATCAGATAAGGATTTTTACCAAAAATTGGTGAAAATACTTAAAAGTAAAAGGCAAGTAGTAGGAACTCAAACATATAAAAGGGTTTGGGGAATGTATCTCTCTGCACGTAATTTGTATTTCAGTCTCACTAGGAATCAGACTGCTGTGGTGAGACTTCATGTCACTAAGTTGGGTGAATATTTATTGATGACCTGCTCTCTCTGTCCTAGGGAGATTGTCTCCTAATTTAATGCCCCACCCAATTCCCATTGAAAGCTCTTCCAAGAGAATTGACTTCGCTTAGCATTTGATGAAATATTTGAGGAGATGTTTTAAAAAGTCAGTTTAATAAGATTTCCTACCATCTTATTTTCTCCATTGACAAAATTAGGAAACAACAGTCCAGCGTGACAGGCTTGTTCTGAAAACAAAAGGGTCTGGTGCATGAAGCTCATTAAACACGAGCTCTCAGTATCACATTTTGTGATTTTACTGTTGAAAAATGTGACAGGGTTACACAAGAAAAGATACTCCGTATTTTTGCTACTTTGAGGTATTGAGTTCTGTGTTTGGATAATTAACCTATAAGGCTTCCAATAAATGTGAGATTCATGTATATAAAGTAATATTATAGATGGAGATACAAAGTTCTGTTATGAAATTATCTTTTATCAAAAACTAAACTTTATCTGATCAAGCATCTAGACCTATTTACAAAGCTACCAAAAATACAGAGGACAGAAGAATATGTTAAATGACATCACAAGGATGTAAAGAGCAAAATCCAGACCGTGTGTGTGATGGACTGAACTGAGTCCCCTCCTTCCCTTCTCCCTCTGTTATCATGCACTGAAGCCCTAAACCCCAGTGTGGCATTTGAAGGCAGGGCCACAAGGAGGTATTTCAGGCTAAATGAGATCATAAGAGTGGGGCCCTACTCCACTGGGACTGGAATCCTTATAAGAGGAAAAGACACCGGTGATCTCTCCCTTCCTTTCAGTGTGCGCACACAGAGGAAAGGCCATATGATGACCCACGATAAGGAAGCTGTCCACAAGTCTGGAAGAGTTCTCACCAGAAGCCAACCCTGCTGGCAGCATGATCTGAGACTTCTGGCCCCCAGGACCGGAAGAATAAATCTCTTGTTTAAGCCCCCTGTCTGAAGTACTTGGTTATGGCAGCCCATGCAGACTAATATGGTAGAAAATTCTGCAGGACAAGCAGCCTGGCTCCTTCAATGAATGATTCCAACAAGGAGAGAGGGAGGGAAAGAGAGAGAGAGAGGGAGGGAAAGAGAGAGAGAGAAGGGGCACGTACTACATGGAGCTGGATTCTCAAATTTAAAAGGTTTAAAATACACCAATCAGGACTTCCTGGTGGTCCAGTGGCCAAGACTCTGCACTCCCAATGCAAGGCTGCCAGGTTCTATCCCTGGCCAGGGAACTAGATCCCACTTGCCACAGCTAAGAGTTCTCATGTCACAGCTAAAACCTGCTGCAACCCTACCCCCACCCCCACCAAAAACAAAAAAAAAGACACCAGTCATTTGCCTGGGCCTTCTTTAGATACAGTTTTCAAACAAACTGGGAGAAAAAAGAGATAAATTAAGCTCCATTATCTCTCAGATTTCATCATCTCCCTGTATATGAGGTATTAACATCATTTGTAAATGAGAATACAGGCACTTGTTGAAGCTAAGCAATTTTGCCTAAGATCATTGTAGAAAATAAACATATAAAGTGCTTCTTAGAATAGTATCAAGAGTCTAGGAAGCACTCTGTATATTTTAGTTGCTAAAAAAAAAAAAAAAAAAACAAAAAGGAAGAAGGAGAGGAGGAAAAAGAGATAATTATATTATTTATGACATTTATGGGACAACTGAAAATTTGAACACTGGATATTTTCTGATATTAAGGAATTTCTATTGCTTGAAGTATGATGAAATTATTCAGGTTTGGGCTTTTTGTTAAAAAAAGTATATATCCAGATACATGCTGAAATATTTAAAGATGACATGAACTGATATCTAGGATTTATTTCAAAATAATATGCAGGGTAGCAGGTGGCAAAACGGGGCTTCTCCGGTGGCTCAGTGGTAAAGAACCCACCTGTAATGCAGGAGATGCAGGAGATGTGGGTTCGATCCCTGGGTCAGGACGATCCCCTGGAGGAGGGCATGGCAACCCACTACAGTATTCTTGCCTGGAGAATTCCACAGACAGAGGAGCCTGGAGGGCTACAGTCCATATGGTCACAAAGAGTCTGACATAACTGAAGTGACTGATCACATAGGTGATAAAATGAATGAAACAAGGCCGCTGTAAGTCATTAATTGTTAAAGTTGCTTATGGATTTGTATAGTTGCATTATACTGTATTCTCTATTTTGTATGTATGTTTGAAATTGTCAAGAACTCAGATACTTTTTAATCTATAACCAGCATATCTTTATGCCTCTCTATCTTCACCCTCCCCCTTTGCAAGCAAGCAATCAAGAAAGAAAGAGAAGAGAAAACAGAATTACCAGTGCTGGTCACCAGGCATTACCAGAGACCAGGGAAAAAATTAGTCATAGCAGGTTGTATACTTCCTCAAAAAACAGGAATCTTTCCTCTAAAAAAAAGTGTTTAATGGTTTCAAAAAGAGAATTTTTATAGAATAGGAAGAGAGGAAAGAAAAAATGGCCCCAACACTGGGCTGTGGTTTTATGTGAAACTGCCACTCCTTTCAGACAAAACCATCTGCGAGGGACACTCCCTTGTCAATCTCCATTGTCATCCCAGTCACTTCCCGGAGGTGCCCACCAGCGGCTTCCTCCAGGAAGATGCAGCAATATTTGTTACGTTCTCAATTGCCACCAGTGTCCCAGGACTTGCGGGAACAGGCCGAGTCGGTGGGATGTTGTGTCCAGTGTGTGCTTGTACCTGGCAGATAAAAACAGCAAGGAAGATCTGATATGTGAAACATAATCCGTCCCCACGATGGTTCTCGCTGTGAGCTTCACATTGTGCTGACTTTGTATGCGGTGCAGTTGTGGTTTTATTCCTATCCTCAAGGAACCGACGATCTAGTAGGATGGCGTGATGAATACACACAGAATTAATGACTTAGCTGGTAGATTAGGGCTTTTGAGCTTACCAAGTGTTTTCATAGATACGGTTTCATTTGATCCTTATAACAGATCCTGGAAGCAGCACGGAGTGACTATAGCAAAACAAAGTCCAAACTTGGAGCTACAAGGGGAGTTTGTGATAAACTAGAAGGAAATCTCCTTGACTTTTTTTTAAAAGTATAGTTGATTTATCATGTTGTATTAATTTCTGGTGGACAGCAAAGTGATTGTGTTCAGTTCAGTCACTCAGTCGTGTCTGACTCTTTGTGACCCCATAAACTGTAGCACGCCAGGCCTCCCTGTCCATCACCAACTCCCCGAGTCCACCCAAACCCATGTCCATTGAGTCGGTGATGTCATCCAGCCATCTCACGCTCTGTCGTCCCCTTCTCCTCCTGCCCTCAAGCTTTCCCAGCATCAGGGTCTTTTCAAATGAGTCAGCTCTTCGCATCAGGTGGCCAAAGTACTGGAGTTTCAGCTTCAACCTCAGTCCTTCCAATGAACACCCAGGACTGATCTCCTTTAGGATGGACTGCTTGGATCTCCTTGCAGTCCAAGGAACTCTCAAGAGTCTTCCCCAACACCAAAGTGATTCAGATATATACATACACACACACGTGTGTGTGTGTGTGTGTGTGTGTGTGTGTGCTCTGTCATGTCTGACTCTTTACCACCCTAAGGAGTGTCTCTGTCTATGGCTCCTCTGTCTATGGGATTTTTCAAGCAAGAATACTGGAGTGAGTTGCCATTTCCTTCCCCAGGGGATTTTCCTAACTCAGGGATCGAACCGGCATCTCTTGCAGCTCCTGCGTTGGCAGGTGGGTTCTTTACCACTGTGCCACCTGGAAAGCCCGTATGTATATGTATATGTAAGAAGTGTTACCTGTTAATCCCAAGCCCTTTGTTTCCTGCTTCTCCCCACTCTCCCCGTTGATGACCAGAAGCTTGTTTTCTGTGTCTGTGGGTCTGTTTCTGTTTCACAGATAAGGTCATTTATATCACTTCTATAGATTCCACATATAAGAGATGTCATATAATATTTCTCCTCTCTAGGTTCGTCCATGTTGCTGCAAATGGCGATACTTCATTCTTTTTTATGGCTAAATACTAGTCCATTGTATATATACCACATCTCCCTGACTTATAATCATTCATTGGATGCCAAGAGAAGATGGGTGTTACCTGAGGCAGACAAGAGAGGATTATGACCATATTTAGAAGAGCTTAACTCCAACCAGGTACCCAAGACATAATATGAAAAAAATGTTTATAAAATATGTTTTTTTAACTGACCCCCACTTAATCTGTATTGTTTTCTCTGTGAGACACACTGATCTCAAAGGGCACTTCTGGCTGGTGGTCTGGCCTCTTCTATGCCTGCCGGTTATATTGTAGGCTTTCCTAGAGCCAATTAGTTGAGCTTCTTTCCAAACCTGTTTGTGCCAGTTGTGCTATTTTGTGATTATGCAGTTCAATTAAAATATATGCTAGCCCATGAAATAATGAGTACAAAAAATAATGGGTTATTGTTTTATGAAAATTAATTTGGGTGCTATGGAAGAACTTACCGAAAGTTTTTATTAAAATAAAGTTGTGTCTCCATTTCTGCCCTGCAGGTGGGTTCATCAGTACCATCCTTCTAGATCCATGTATATGTGTTAATGTACAATATTTGTCTTTCTCTTTCTGACTTACTGCACTGTGTATAATAGGCTCTAGGTTCACCCACCTTATTAGGACTGATTCAGATGCATTCTTTTTTTATAGCTGAGTAATATTCCATTGTGTATATGTATCACAATTTCTGTATCCATTCATCTGTTGATGGACATGGTGATGTATGGCAGAAACCAACACGATGTTGTAAAGCAACTATCCTCCAATCAAAAAATAGAAAGTCACTATTGAATAACACATAAAGGGAAGACTGATGAAAATTGTAAAAATCTCAAATTACTTTGTAGCTGTCTTTGCATTTTTGCTCTACTTTAAAGAAACTTAAACTAGAGATTATAGATGATGCCTTATGGGTAGGCTTTACACAAAGGAAAGGAGGTCAGTTTTAAAGAAAAGGTATTTGTCCTATATCAAAAAACTGGCATGCAAAGAAAGGCACTTTTAAATGTTTTAGAATAAATGCTAAGTGCATTCTTTTTTATGATTTTCTCATTTTTTTTCAATGAACTTTTAAAACACATTTTCCCAACAGCATTTCTCAGTTTGGTTAGATAAGAGAGCTTGTACTGAACTATATCTGCATGGAGCCTAAATAAAGAAGAAAAGTCAAGGAGCATAAAAGTTGATGGCATTCTCCAAGGCTGTCTGCTCCAGAGAGGAGCAGGCGCAGATAACTGTCTCTGTGGCTTCTTGCCGAATGGAGGGCATGGGTGGTTGAGTTCACCTAGACTGATGCCATTGGCCACTGGGCTTGCTTAACATCCCGCTTGTTCTGATTTCTTCTTCACCAAGAGATTCTCTGTTTACAATCTGGCCATCCATGTGCGTCTCCTCCTAGAAGAGAAAGTGCTGATGAGAGACTTGAGTCCTGATTCCTGAAGCTGTTAGTGTTTTTCATCATAAATTAGAGAATTATTACGATGATGTTCAGCTTCTAGAAGACAATATCTACTGCCTCTTCTGATACATCTTGTGAAAACTTACCTTGAAAGGATGGAAGTCACCCAACAGTGTCAATATGTTGGCCAATTTTAGAAATATCGACCACAGATTCAAAGTGCTTCCATACCCTGCATGATCCAAATGAAACTGCTTGTTTGTGATCCAGGCTCCAGAAGCTGTGATGCAGAAGGAGACGTTCCTTTGGTGGTTGTTTTGCTATCCAACCTAGAGTCTGAGTCTTTAGCAAATGTGTTTATTTGCCATGGATTGAGGACCTACTATGCATAAGAAACCATTCCAGGTGACTTACATACATTAAAATCATCCTCATGATCTAGCAAACTTTGCATTTTACCTCTGAAGGAGCAGACAGTCAGAGAAGTTAGTTAACATACCCAAGCACACACACTAGGGCTGATACTAGAGGTCAGGTTTCTCCTGCTTCAGCATTCTTCTTCACTAAAAATATCACATTATTAAATTTATCAATGTTCCCCCTTTCTGCAATCAAAAATTTTCTGTCATGCTAACTGGAAATCATTTTTGTTCCCTTCATTTGGTAAACAGTTATCACAAGTTAAGAATTCCAGGATAAATAAATAATTCGTATTGTCAGGAGACATTCTGAAAAAAGACAAGGTCAGCCCCCTGGCCAAAATACGTGGCAAGCTCAGTGGTGCCTGCGTGACTCCCTGCAATGCAGAGGTGCCAAGAGCAGGTTGCACAGCAGGCAGCTGCTCCAAGGAGAGTTAAACTTGGACATTTCAACAGTCAACACAGGAGAAATGATTATTAGTTGCTTACCATGTGTCAGGAACTGTGTGAAGCATTTGGAATGCATTGAACTCTTACAGCAAACCTATGAAGAATGAGGTGCGGAGATATGAGGTAACTTACTCAAGATACCAACCTAGTAAATCGAAGAGACCGGATTCAAGTTCAGGTTTAGTTTGGCTCCAAAGTCCACGCGTTACTATGCTGAGACTCTATCTTCCAGTTACAATAAACTTTTATTGAATGAACATTTTGTGCCTGGCACTGTGGTCATGATGTTGTTGTTCAGTTACCCATCGTGTCCAACTCTTTGCAACTCTTTGGACTGCAGCACGCCAGGCTTCCCTGCTGTTCACCATCTCCTGGCGCTTGCTCAAAATCATGCCTGTTGAGTTGGTGATGCCATCCAACCCCATCTAATCCTATGTCATTCCCTTCTCTTCACATCTTCAATCTTTCTCAGCATCAGGGTCTTGACGATTTATGCACATAGTTTTTCATAACCTAATTTCTCTTTTCCATTAATTTGTTTGGGTGGCACAAGGCAGGTAGTTTATGCTACATGGCGTGACCCCTCTTAGAAGATGTTCAAGTAATTTTTGACAATCTAGGTACAGTGATGCTAAAGAAATAAACTAAGGATTATAAGATACCATGATGATGATAATTACAGTTTACTGGCATGCTACAATGGGGCTGCAGAGTCAGACACAACTGAGTGACTGAACTGAACTGAACTGAAGGGCTAACTGTGTGGCAGGTATCTAACTAAGCATGTTATGTGTAATATCCTATTTGATTATTGTTGTTGTTCAGTCAACAACTTGTGTCCTACTCTTTGTGACCCAGTGAACTGCAGCACACTAGGCTTCCCTGTTGTTGACCATCTCCTGGAGTTTGCTCAGACTCGTGTGTGCTGAGTCGGTCATGCCATTCAACCATCTCATCCTTTGCTGTCTGCTATCCACCTGCCTTCAGTTTCTCCCAGCCTCAGGGTCTTTTCCAATGAGTTGGTCCTCCCCATCAGGTAGCCAAAGTATGAAACTTCAGCTTCAGCATCAGTCTTTCCTATGAGTATTCAGGGTTGATTTCCTTTAGGATTTACTGGTTTGATCTCCTTGCCATCCAAGGGACTCTCAAGAGTCTTTCCAGCACCACAGTTCAAAAGCATCAATTAATTCTTTGGTGCTCAGCCTTCTTTATGGTACAGCTCTCACATCCGTACATGACTACTGGAAAAATCATAGGTTGACTCGATGGATCTTTGTCAGCAAAGTGATATCTTTGTTTTAATACACTGTCTAGGTTTGTCATAGCTTTTCTTTTGTCTCTTATACACATCTAGATGTGTATAAGAGACAGGTACATGACTACTGGAAAAATCATAGGTTGACTCGATGGATCTTTGTCAGCAAAGTGATATCTTTGTTTTAATACACTGTCTAGGTTTGTCATAGCTTTTCTTCCAAGGAACAAGCATCTTTTAATTTCTTGGCTGCAGTCACTGTCTTCTGTGATTTTGGAAACCAAGAAAATAGAATCTCTCACTGTTTCCACTTTTTCCACATCTATTTACCATGAAGTGATGGGACTGGATGTCATGATCTTAGTTTTTTAATGTTGCGTTTTAGCCAGCGTTTTCACTTTCCTCTTTCCCCTTCATTGAAAGGCTCTTTAGTTCCTCTTCACTTTCTGCCATTAAAGTGGTATCATCTACATATCTGAGGTTGTTGATATTTCTCCCAGAACTCTTGATTCCAGCTTGTGATTCATCCAGCCTGGCATTCTGCATGATGTACTCTGTATGTAAGTTAAGTAAGCCGGGTGACCATATACAAGTGTTTATGTACGCCTTTCCCAGTTTGGAACCAGTCTGTTGTTCCATGTCCAGCTCTAACTGTTGCTTCTTGACCTGCATCCAGGTTTCTCATGAGGCAGCTAAGGTGGTCTGGAAAATTCTCTTTAAGAATTTTCCACAATTTATTGTGATTCATACAGTCAAAGGCATTAGTGTAGTCAATCAATGTAGATGTTTTTCTGGAATTGTCTTTTTCTATGATCCAGTGGATGTTGGCAATTTGATCTCTGGTTCCTCTGCCTTTTCTAAATTCAGCTTGTACATCTGGAAGTTCTTGGTTCATGTACTGTTGAAGCCCAGCTTGAAGGGTTTTGAGCATTACCTTGCTAGCATGTGAAATGAGCACAATTGCACTGTAGTTTGAACATTCTTTGGCATTGACCTTGTTGAAGATTGGAATAAAAACTGACCTTTTCCAGTCCTGTGGCCACTGCTGAGTTTTCCAAATTTGCTGGTGTATTGAGTGCAGCACTTTCACAGCATCCTCTTTTAGGATTTGAAATAGCCCAACTGGAATTCCATCACCTCCACTAGCTTTGCTCATGGTAATGCTTCCTAAGGCCCACTTGACCTTACACTCCAGGATGTCTGGCTCTAGGTGAGTGACCACACCATCGTGGTTATCCAGGTCATTAAGACCTTTTTTGTACAATTTTTCTGTGTATTCTTGCCATCTCTTTTGAGATTAAACTCTTCTGCTCTGTTAGGTCCTTACAATGTCTGTCACATATTGTGCCCATCTTTGTATGAAACATCCCCTTGGTATCCCTGACTTTCCTGAGGAGATCTCCAGTCTTCCCCATTCTGTTGATTTAGGTGTTCTCACAGGAGGAGAAAAGCACATGTCTTTTACTCCTCCATCCTGACTGTACGCCTGTTTGATTGCTTTGCACCAATGTGGTGATGCAGGTACAGAGTAACCAAATATCTCCAAGAATCCTTAGACAAGGCAAAGATAAAGTCATGACTTCCGTACACTGACTGAGGCACAGTTGGAAGGAAGCTATAGAAGAGAGGGATTTTGAAAAATGAAACCCATGGAAAATATTGAGCCCAGAAGATGCCCCATGCATGAGTGGAAACTTTGTCTATAATACAACTGGGATTGCATATTGTTGGAGAAAGTGTAGACCATTCCGTAGTTAGTGTAAGGAAAATAATTGGATCCCTACCTCACACCACACACAGCAACCAGTTAACTATGCAAAGAAAGCTTCAAAACTTACAGCAGAAAACAGGAGAATATCAATCTGATCTCAATGTAGGAAAGAATTTTCTAAACAAAAACAAAAAGTGCAAGTCCTGAAGGAAAATATTGTCAAACTCAGTGCCATTAAAATTTAAAAATTCTATTTATCAAAAGGGGCAAAATGAATGTGAAAGAAAGCTACAGTCTGGGAAAAGAAACATGCAGAACATATAAGCAACAAACGAATTTATCCAGAAAAAATTATGTTTTATAATATACATATTGTATGTGTAAAACACATATATGCACTTGATAGCAAATGTATGTATAACACACATATCTTAGAAATTAATTTTCAGAAAGACAAAAGCTAGCTGAAAAAATAAACACAAGGCATGGAAAGGCATTTGACAGAAGAGAAAGCATAATGCCCAATAAACACCCTCAATCTCATTTATAATTAGGAATGTGGAAATTTAAGCCTGGAAGAGATACCATTTTACAGTCCCCAAAGTGATAAAGCGTTTTAGAACATGTTGGTGAGGCAACTGTGAAATATGTACACACAAATTATATCCTTATATACTGTTGATGGGACTATAAATTATTCCAAACATTTTGAAAGTAATTTGGCATTATCTAGTAAAGTTGAACACACTCATAAAATGTTCTGTTACCTAGCAATCCCAGAGATGTGTAAACACACCACATACACACTTAGCCCTAGATCAACTCTAATGTGTGTACAATATGAGACAAATACAAAAGTGTGCATGGTAGCATCTTCTTTGTAGTCACAAAACAATAAGAAACAATTTACCAAGAGAAGACTGGACCATTTCTGCCATACTTACATAGTGCCTTACCATAATGAAAAGGAATGAACTTTAGCTACATGTAGCAACATGAATGCATCTTTCAAAAAAATCCCAAGTGAGAAAACTCACATTGCGGAAGAATCTCTGCAACAGGATAACATTTATGGGAAGTGCAGAAACAGGCAAAGCTGAACTGTAGGTGCTAAGGCATGTGTGGAAATTTTTTTTTTTTTTCCTGAGTGATGGAATCATATACACAGACTTTAGAGTTGTGCTTACTTTGGAAGAAGGAAGATCAGGAGAACAGCATGAAGGTGGGGTGCGAAGAGGACTCCACCAGAACGGTAACATTCTCTCTCATGAGCAGAGTGGTAAACCCATAAGGGGTCATATTATTAGTAAGAGTAATACCTTACACATTTTTTTCATTATACATTTTTGGAAGTATGAAGTAAGCTAGAGTAGAGATAAAAGAGGAGAAGATGGCTGGAATTGTTGGCTATATATAATATATATATACTATTTATATATAATAACCCAAATAAGTACTATCTCTTGGAGATACCAACCGAATAGTCTCTTCTATCTTTTCCATCAACCTTCCCTATCCCTCTTACCTCCTCCTGCCAAAACAGAAAACAAAAACCAAACAAACAGATGAATTAATAACCCATAATTTAAGTGGAATTGATATTTTAAAAGCAAGCCAAATAAAAAACTGTTTGGTAAAATGAAGATACCAAAGATATTCTCCTAAAGTCTGAGGGATGTTCTGCCATAACATTTGGTCTTCAAACATTGGTTTATTCTGTAAACTTATGAAAAAACTATGTGCCATGCATAATTTTTATGGTTACATCTAAAACCTAAGTTTAAAAAGAAGGCAATTCCTTGTTATAAATACTGATATTCTGAACTAAACTTTATAATTTAAAACATGTTTCCAGGGACTTCCCTTGTGGTCCAGTGGCTAAGACTCCACACTCCCAAAGCAGGGGTCCCAGGTTCGATCAATCCCTGATCAGGGAACTAGATCCCATATGCCACAAAGAAGATTGAAGATCCTGCATGCTGCAGCTAAGACCCAGAGCAGCCAAATAAATAAATACAAATATTTAAAAACTGCTCTATAAAAAAATGTTTCCAGTGAAACCCATGTGTAATCATCCATTAAAAATATACAGGAACAAGCTTTTCTTAAAATATTGACATTTAAAGCAAGTGAAAGGTAGTCGCACAGTCATGTCTGACTGTGCGGTCCCACAGACTGTGGCCTGCCTGGCTCCTCTGTCCATGGGATTCTCCAGGCAAGAATACTGGAGTGGGTTGCCATTCCCTTCTCCAGGGGATCTTCCCAACTCAGGGATCAGTCTCCTGCATTGCAAGCAGATTCTTTACCAAATGATCCACTAAGCAAGACTGTTATGTAAATTTTAAAAAGTTTCCAATGGAATCCATGTACCATAGTGAGTTGATATAATTATCTGTTTGGAAATATCTGAATGAGCTCTTCTAAATGTTGCTCCATTCTTTCCTCTCTTCGATTCATATTTTCATTCCTTTACCATGTAGAACTTAACCCCTGTGAAACATACTTTGCGTCATATTTTTCTACAACAAAAGGTATGCGTATAAACTCAAGCTCATAAGTCTCTAAGGGTTAAAACATTTCACCAGATTGAGTCATACAATGGTGAATGGTAAACAATGGATAAAAACAAATATGTGTTTTGGTAGTTATTATTATCAAACACAATTTTTATTGGAAATGAATCTCTTCATGATTGGACCAGTTTTTTCCTTTCTTTGTTCTACTTCCTAAAAACAACTAAGTAATAGTTCTATGTTGACTTAATGCTAAAATGGAATAGGATTCAGCAATGTTGGACAATTCTCTGCAAAGAATAATTTGTGGTCTTAAGATTTACAATTCAGAATGCACGGATTCTGGTAAAATCATTAAGAGTGTTCTGAGGAAGAAAGTCAGGAACTTATAAAGGCAAAAGTCACAAGGTTGTTAGTTGTCTGGCAGGAATTAAATTGAATTTTATGCAGGAAAGTGAATATTTATCCATAAAGGATAGACTGCCGTAAGTTATTTGATGTTTTGTCATGAGTTATTTTAGGGTAGGGGTCCAAGCTACCCAAGGTAGCTTGGGTTTCTGGAACACTGGGCAGGTTTTCTGGAGGCCTACGTTAAGAAAGTAAGTGGTCAAAGTTCAGATTTTATCAGGACTAAGACCTGCATAAGGCCCACTTCCGCAGTGGCCTCCTAGCTCCATCTTAGAGAGTTGTCTTAGCAATACGAACCCCAGTTTGACTTTTCCTTCGCAGAATCAATACTCACCTTATTTTTTCTTTTTTTCAATAGAATGCTGAGAAGTTTTGTTCAAATTTAAGCAGCGAGGTTGGAAGTTTTGTTACAGAGATGTCATTAAATTCTTTGAATTCTTTTTGAATAAATGCTAAAACTCAGTGATTTTTTTCCCCTCAAAATTATCTAAAAATAACTATTAGCGAATAATTCACATCTCCTTCAGCTTTGTTGAGAGCAATGAATCAACACCATTTGACTTGTGAAAATATTTGCAACCAGTTATTAGAGTTAGTCACTTTCTCAACAGTATCACGAATGTTTCAAATGGCTGCTTGGCTTGGGAATGGGGGGTTCTGCACTCTGAGGCTTTGAGATGGAGGGAGGAGGGAAGAGAAGCAGGAAGAAGTCTGTTGTGAAGAGGGGCACACAGCTTCGATCTCACTTCCTTAGCTTTTAGGAGACAGTGAAAATGGGTGCTGAGGATCTAGAAATCGATTCCTTTAAGACCACTGAAGACTCTGCCAGGGAAGTTCTCCAGACTCTCCAGCTTGGACAGGCAAGTCTGTGGGCAGGGAGGCTGGCATTGCTGGGAGCTTGCTAGAAGAGCATCATCTCCACCCTGTTCTGAGCCGAAAGAAACAGAAACTGCACTTAATAGAAATCTCACGGTTTTATCATGAACGCAGTGGAGTTTGGGAAGCACTGGACCAGACCGTTAGTGCTCCCCTGTCCCCCAAACCTCAGGCCAGGCGTTGGCTCTCGAGCGGCTTCCTTCAAAGCGTGGGTAATCATCTAAACCCTCGCCGGCGTCTGCGGCTCGCGATTCCGACTCCAGTTCTCCCAGACGTCCCTGGTTCAGTCTCCAGCTGCCTCTGAGACTGACTGAGCTGGGCTTCTTGACTGCAGATAATTTAAAGGCTGCTTATGAAAAAGCAGATGGTCCCTAAGGGCCCCCGGTAATAAGTGGCAGCTGATGGTGCTCACTTCCTTCTCACTAATGACCAGATTTGGGAAAGACATCCGTTTTCTTCCCTGAGCGTCGCTCGGACCAGCGATTTTGAATTACGGGATGTTAAGACAGGCAAGGCTCGCCTGTGTCACAGAGGGGTTTCCTCTTATCATCCTTGTGGACATCGTGACCTTGTCATTAGGAGAGCTACAAATAGAACAGCCTTTTCTTTTTTTTTTTTTAAGGAAAAGAAAAGCCTATTCAAATAGAAAGGAAAAGCTATTGGCTCCAGCAAGAAGAAAATGGCTGTGATTGTATCTTTGAAATGTTTTTGCCTTCCCCTGTAGTATTTCTGCTGCGTTGACAGGCATGCCATCCAAGCTGGGCCTGGCTCTCCACCCAGCCTGGGGCTCTGTGTTCAGTTCTCGTATGTGTGGGATCCCAGACCTGTATGTAAACAAGGGGGCCTGGCGCCAAGGCCTCCTTCTTGGATGCAAACACCCAAGTGTCAGACGAGCAGTCCATGGGAGGAAGCATTTCCCTGGCATTGTTCGCGTTTTGCCCCCGCAGCAGGAAAGCCTGCTTTATGCTGAACGGAGCAAGGACAGTTCAGAGTTCAAACCCCGCTCCACCACTCACTGGCTGGGTGACTGGACAACTGACCTAACTCTCTCAACTGCTGAGTCTCTGTCTTGAAAATGGCATAACTCAAATGGTTTCAGGAGAATTAAATGAGACTTGGAACACAAGTAGGTGAGTGGATTCTCTGTAAAAGTGATTTTTCGCCTCCTCTCAAAACAAATGGACAGTGCTTCTTAAATCCATTGCTTCAAAAGTCATGGACTCTTCAGCTGGGGAAATTCTTAAAAATTTATTATTTGCTCTCCCTGGTAGCCCAGTTGTTAAAGAATCCACCTGCAGTGCGGGAGACCTGGGTTTAATTCCTGGATCGGGAAGATCTGCTGGAGAAAGGATAGGTTACCCACTCCAGTATTCTTGCCTGGAAAATTCCATAGTGTCGCAGAGTTAGACTAGACTGAGCAACTTTCACTTTCTTCTTTTTTTCACTTGAAGAAACTGGAGGGGAGAATAATGTGGATGAGCCAAGATGGAGATTTTACAAAGGGCCTAATTGTGCTAATGATTATTTAAGATGATGATGGCCAAGAAGGGACACATTTCTCTGTAGCTGATTGGCCACAGATCCGTGCTACAGGTGGGTTTCCTTCATAGCTGTGTTGGTAAAGAATCTGCTTGCAATGCAGGAGACCCTGGTTTGATTCCTGGGTCAGGAAGATCCCCTAGAGAAAGGAAAGGCTACTCACTTCAGTATTCTTTGGGTTCCCTGATGGTTCAGTTGGTAAAGAATCTGCCTGCAATGCGGGAGGCCTGGGGTTGATCCCTGGGTTGGAAAGATCCCCTGCAGAAGGGAAAGGCTACCCACTTCAGTATTCTGGCCTGGAGAATTCCCTGGACCGTATAGTCCACGGGGTCACAAAGAGTCAGACATGACTGAGCGACTTTCACTTTCACTTTTCATGCTTCAGGTAATGAGAACCAAGTCAGAACAGGAACAGACGAGAGCGGAGGCAGGACAGCGGGAGCACAGCCCCGAGAGTCCTATATCATAAATGTCTAAGCATTTGAAATTCCTCAGCTCCTTGACATATGCTGTGAGAATTCCCAGATATTATTGTCTGCTGATTCTTGCACAGTCACCAGATATAACTTCCTCCACTGCCTTGGGTGGGATTTGTTTCATCAGGAAGCAGTTAAAAAAAGAGAGAGAGAATGATTTTGAAAATTAAGCAAATGAATCTGATCTCTTTTCTGTTCTCTAGAAATACCTTTCCTCTGGCATGACAGTATATTTATAACTTTCTTGCAAATTACACCAATCACCCAGGTTTCATTTCCCTGCCGTAACAATCCCAGCTCTAGAAGCCGTCACAGTGAAGCCCTGTGTGGTCTGGAACGTGGCAACATCTGCGATGATGTGGTGGTGGCCGCGGGCAGAAACTGCCCTCCCCCCACACTGTGGGCCATCATCACTTGGTCCCACCTTCTGCTTATTCTGAATTTTCTGTGTGGTGGTTAGAAGTCACAGAGAAAGCCACAAGCTAAAATCTGTAGCATATTCCACCTCTTATTCATATCCTCTTATCACTGGCTGGATACGTGTCTGCCTCAACCCCCCAGCTGGGGGCTCCTCGAGGGGAGGTGTCACCCACTTAATCCCCATCTACAGGACAGATGTGAAACAGACGTTTATGAACACGGCTAAAACAGACGCCCAGGGAGACTGGGAGGCTTGCCCAAGGCTGAGGACCCTTCTGGGCGCCCAGGGTGGTTCCACCGCCTGTTTACTCTGTGATGGCTGTCTCTTATACACATCTCAGACTCACGTCCATTGAGTCCGTGATGCCATCCAGCCATCTCATCCTCTGTTGTCTCCTTCTCCTCCTGTCCCCAATCCCTCCCAGCATCAGAGTCTTTTCCAATGAGTCAACTCTTCTCATGAGGTGGCCAAAGTACTGGAGTTTCAGCTTTAGCATCATTCCTTCCAAAGAAATCCCACAATTCATCTCCTTCAGAATGGACTGGTTGGATCTGCTTGCAGTAAGGGTGAACTTCGACATTCTAGGAATCAGCGAACTAAAATGGACTGGAATGGGTGAATTTAACTCAGATGACCATTATATCTACTACTGCGGGCAGGAATCCCTCAGAAGAAATGGAGTAGCTATCATGGTCAACAAAAGAGTCCGAAATGCAGTACTTGGATGCAATCTCAAAAACAACAGAATGATCTCTGTTCGTCTCCAAGGCAAACCATTCAGTATCACAGTTATCCAAGTCTATGCCCCAACTAGTAATGCTGAAGAAGCTGAAGTTGAATAGTTTTACGAAGACCTACAAGACCTTTTAGAACTAACACCCAAAAGAGATGTCCTTTTCCTTATAGGGGACTGGTGTTAATATCAGTGCTTCTCAAAGCTCCATCCCCAACTGGCAGCTTCAGCATCACCTGGGAGCTTGTTAGAAATGCAAGTTCTCAGGCCCTGGAGTCAGTGGGCCCAGCAATCCGTGTTTTAGGAAGCCTGATGTGCTTCAGATATATGCTAGAGGCTCAAAATTACTGGTTTACATGATAGCACCTTAACCATCTTTTCTAAAGCAAAGTAAAACGATATCATAAATGTCTAAGCATTTGAAATTCCTCAGCTCCTTGACATATGCTGTGAGAATTCCCAGATATTATTGTCTGCTGATTCTTGCACAGTCACCAGATATAACTTCCTCCACTGCCTTGGGTGGGATTTGTTTCATCAGGAAGCAGTTAAAAAAAGAGAGAGAGAATGATTTTGAAAATTAAGCAAATGAATCTGATCTCTTTTCTGTTCTCTAGAAATACCTTTCCTCTGGCATGACAGTATATTTATAACTTTCTTGCAAATTACACCAATCACCCAGGTTTCATTTCCCTGCCGTAACAATCCCAGCTCTAGAAGCCGTCACAGTGAAGCCCTGTGTGGTCTGGAACGTGGCAACATCTGCGATGATGTGTGGTGGCCGCGGGCAGAAACTGCCCTCCCCCCACACTGTGGGCCATCATCACTTGGTCCCACCTTCTGCTTATTCTGAATTTTCTGTGTGGTGGTTAGAAGTCACAGAGAAAGCCACAAGCTAAAATCTGTAGCATATTCCACCTCTTATTCATATCCTCTTATCACTGGCTGGATACGTGTCTGCCTCAACCCCCCAGCTGGGGGCTCCTCGAGGGGAGGTGTCACCCACTTAATCCCCATCTACAGGACAGATGTGAAACAGACGTTTATGAACACGGCTAAAACAGACGCCCAGGGAGACTGGGAGGCTTGCCCAAGGCTGAGGACCCTTCTGGGCGCCCAGGGTGGTTCCACCGCCTGTTTACTCTGTGGGGGTTTATTACTTACTTCATCTCCACGTGGCATTCTCTAGAGACTCTGTAAATGATTGACTGCAGTCACCTCCCCCTACCCCCCCATCTGCAGAGACCAGGCTTTGTAAATATAAAGGCAGCCAGCAAGTCACAGCTAAAAGCTTTGTAATGAGGACAACTCCAACATGTTATTTTCAACATTTGACTCCCAAGTTTGAATAATTCATGGAGGGGAAAAAAAAATCTGTTGGGCTAGAAGTGACTGGGCTATTTTAATGAAAGCTGAGATTCAGAATGGTTTAGAGCTGGAGCGTCTCTGAAGGGAGCAAAGGCAGAAAGGGACTGCCTGGCACCCAGCAACCTGGGGAGCCCAGGTCTCCTCTGCCCCGCAAACTCGCTGGCCAAGGCCTCGCAGCGGTCCGCGGTCAGTCCCAAAGCTGCACTCAGACCCGAAGATGCCACGCCCAGTGCTTGGCCTCAAGCCCTGCAGCCTGCCACCTGACACCAAAGGTCAGGTCCAAGGGCCTTCTCCCTCTCACTGCAGGCCACCGAAGATCCAGGGAGCTCAGGTTTCCTTCTCTGTCTTCAATCTAGCCCAGTTGTCTCCATAGGCTGCACATTAAACCCCCCTGGGGAGCTTTTGAAAAATTGGATGACCAGTTCTGGACCCAGAACAATTACATCAGCCTCTGGGGTGGA
>SJYC01085503.1:0-20652 GCA_006408675.1 Madoqua kirkii | reverse complement strand
TGAAGTCAGGAAGGTTGACTCCTCCACCTCCATTCTTCTTTCTCAAGAGTGCTTTGGCTATTTGGGGTCTTTTGTGTTTCCATATGAACTGTAAAATTTTTTGTTTTAGTTCTGTGAAAAACGCCATTGGTAATTTGATAGGGATCATGTTGAATCTGTAGATTGCATTTGGTAGGATAGTCATTTTCACAATATTGATTCTTCCTACCCAGGAACATAGAATATCTCTCCATTTGTTAATGTCACCTTCGATTTCTTTCATTGGTGTCTTATAATTTTCTGTGTACAGTTCTTTGTCTCCTTAGGTAAGTTTATTCCTAGATATTTAACTATTTTTATTGCAATGGTGAATGGGATTGTCAGTGCATGATTTTGAGAGAAGGAAAACAAATGAGGTGACTGCCACCATGGCCCCGGATTTCCACTGGGAGGCACTTCCTGGACCATAGCAGAGAGAGGGGGAATCCAAGCAAGTCATAGATCTTTCATTGACTTGAGCATTAGGAATTGGAATTCAGAGAGGCCAAGGAAGCCAAAATTTATGGAGCGTAGTACTGGAGTAGAATAAACCACACAGGGGTGGGGGTGGGGAAGCTCTTTGAGAGGTGTCCTTCAAAGTCCTTGAGTCTGGGGTGGGGTGGGGGGATTATGTTGTGCATACATACGAGCAACACTCCAAGGTCAGGGAAAGAGCAACTCTTAGGGGATTTGTAAGTTAACCATTTCTAGAGATCACATAGTCCCGACCACTCAAGTGGAGAAAACTCACTGAATGTACAGGACATTCAGAAAAGAACTCAGAAAGTTCATGCATTAGTCATAGATTAAAAACAGCCCAAGAGTAAACCTGTCCACTAAATACTTAACAGCAATTCTCAAAAATATCAGTCTGACTAAAAAATAATTTAACTGCCTGCCAAAGAGAAAACCCTGCAATACTATTTAAAGGAAGCCCCCCTCCCCCCAAAAAAATCTGGACATTCAATAACATAATAGTCATAATGTCCAATATCCACTCAAATTTTACTAGACAAGCAATAGTGAAAGAAAATGTGCCACACCGCCAGGACAGAGTTCAGTCACAGACAGACTCAGAAATGGTGTAGATAGTGGAGAATTGATGGAATTAGCAGAGAAGGACTCTAAAACTTATTATAAATATGCTTAAGCATGTTAAGGAAAATAAGAACATAAAGAAGAGAGGAATAGAAGATAAAACCAAAGGAAACTGATAAGTAAGCTGGATAACACAAATCTGAAATTGAAAATTCTCCACACCTTTGCCAATCCAAAGGAGCCATTTCTTTTTATCTTTAAATATGAAAATATCTCAAACATATACAAGAGTGTTGAAAAGAAGGTGATGATCTTCCAATGCTTGTCATTTATTTCCAGCATTTACCCAGATTCTACTTTGTGTTTTACTTGGCCTCTGAACACTTAAAAAAAAAATCTGGAGTGCTGAAAACAAATCTCAGATATCATATAATTTCACTTATAAATATTCAAGTGTTTATTCTAAGAAATAAGTGCTCAAAGCTTAAACACACACATGTAACACCATATTACACCCAAAAGATTAGCAATAACTTCTTTATGTTGCCTGATAATCAATCTATAATTTTTCCTGATTGTCTCAGAAGTGCCTTTAGGGTTCATTTGCTCTACTCTCTGCTTTCAGATAATGTGACTCTTAATTCTTTTGTAATCTTAGCAGTTTGCCTCCTCTTCTAGTTTTTCCATGCCAGTGATTTGTTAGAAACAATCTGATCATTTTCCAGGTCATTTGTTCAATAGAATGTCTCACTTCTGGCTTTGGCCGGCTGACTCACTGGGCATCATTTAAACTTCTTCTCAGCCTCGCATTAGCTATGAATGGGCAAGTAGGTCTAGAGGCTTGATTGGGTTCAGGTTCAATCTCTCCATAATGATACTTCACCAATGGGGCTGTAACCCTCCTATCGCAGAGCTTCAGTGGGTAGTTGTGTCTGGCAGTTCCACTTTTGGCAACATTATGACAGATGAGTGGGATCAGCCATTGTCAGCCTACCAGCTTTTCACCTAACAGTTTTAGATGTCCCTTAGAATTATAATTTTTAAAAACCCTTGCCAGTGTCATAGTTGAGAAATGAGAGCCTTCTGTTTTAACTGGTGTTATTTGTTGCTTATTTTTCAAGTCAAGGGTTTCCTCTGTGATTTATCTCCCTACCTCCTCAAGTCTCCCCACTGAATCTTGATCATCTCTGGTCTATTTCTCATCTTGGCCTTCTCCTCAGGCCCTCAGGCTTACTTGGTGCAGAAACCATTCCATGCGCAGCTCCTAGGAACTGTCTCCACATTCTGAGTCACAGGGAGATATGAGATGTCAGTCCCTGATTCCAGCTCCCTGATGGGCAGCCTGCAAATCCACCAAACCGCACATCCTTTCCCTACCATGGTCCACACTGCAAAATGGGAGAAACTTAGTGAAACACCAAGTCTGTTATTCCTACTCACTTTTTCATTTGCAGAACCTCTTCCTAAGAGGCAGGCATGAGTCTCTGTGGCCGGGGCTGTGGACAGTTTGTGGAACACGCCATTCTGAATCACAGCGGCCCTTCCCCTCCTGAGTTAGCTGTAGGTCACGCTGTGTTCTTCCTCTCTCCTTCTTCAGATGACTTATCTTGCAGGAAGTTCCAAAGGCTCTCAGCAAATGTGACCTTAATGGCGTCAGCCTAGAGGTTGCAGACATGTGCTCAAGTCTGTCTGAATCCTAGGATGAGCACAAGTCAGTCTGGCCCACGGGAGCCCTGACCCCAATAAATGGCAGGGTCAGTACCCTCAGAGGTACAACGTGCTGCTACCAAAAGAATGTTTTTCCAAAAGATTTTTTTTCTTTCAAAGAAAAACAATGCAAAAATTCTTTTTAGTAATCCAGGCATCTTTGTGAAAAATGTTGAAAATCCCCCGAGGAACTTTGTAGGAAAGAAGGACTTGAGAAACCTTGTTGTGACTGTTGCCACCCTGACCCCACCCCCAGAGTGTGTCAAACCCCTCCAGGACAGGAGTCTCCATTTCCCTCCATTAGAGGCCCCCCTGAGCTGCACGCCTTCATCAAGGACATCTTTTGGAGTTGGGTACATTTTGTGTGTGTGTGTGTATGTTTTTACCAGTTTCTGTCATCTACTGGTTGAAGGGATTCCAATGCAGAGTCCTCTCTGGAATGATGAGGGACACAGGGATGGACCCCACTAGTGACCAGGGCAGCACTGATGTTTACACACGCACGGAGAAGGTTGAGTCCAGAGTGCTGTGAAGGCAGGATCTGGTCCCTGAGTGGCTCCAGGTCCCAGAACTTCCCTTAAAAAGATCCCCAGGAGGAAACCACATCTTAAAAACCAGAAAAATGAAGGACACGCAAGTCTTCTACTAATCACTCACATAAGATGCTTATTTAATCCTCAGGATATCCACATAGAGCCCTTTATTCCCCCCTTAACTATTAAGACACTGTCAGCCCACTCGACTCCCGGCTCCATTAAAGCCACTGCACGCCTCCGTCCTCCCTGTCTCCCCTCTTCCAGGTTCTCAGCCTTCTTTCTTCTCTCCTGCCAGAAAGACCGTGGATCCCCAACACTCTTTTACTAGAGTTGTCAGAGTCTCTTCTTTCTCATTGTTGATTTTGTTTGGTCACTAAGTCATGTCTGACTCTTTGCAATCCCAAGGACTGCATCCTGCCAGGCTTCCCTGTCCTTCACCGTCTCCCAGAGTTTGCTCAAACTCATGTCCATTGAGTCGCTGATGCTATTGAATCATCTCATCCTCTGCTACACCCTTCTCCTTAGGCCTTCATTGTCTCCCAGCATCATGATTTTTTCCAATGACTTGGATCTTTGCATCAGGTGGTCAAAATATTATTCAATTAAATTAAATTAAACTTTAGCATGAGTCCTTCCAATGAATATTCAGGGTTGATTTCCTTTAGGATGGACTGGTTTGACCTCCTTGAAATCCAAGGGACTCTCAAGAATCTTCTTCAGCAACACAATCTGAAAGCATTAATTGTTTGGCCCTCAGTCTTCTTTACGGTTCAACTCTCACATCCATACATGACTACTGGAAAAACCATAACTTTGACTATATGGACCTTTGTTGGCAAAGTGATGTCTCTGTTTTTAAATATCCTGTCTAGGTTTGTCATAGCTTTTCTCCCAAGGAGCAAGTGTCTTTTAACTTCATGGCTTTCTTTCTCATTAGAATACATTTAATCCAGTGAACTCTCAACTCATTTTATCTCACTCGGGAAGGGGTTGCCAAGCCTGGACCGCAGTGGTGAGGACATTTGAAGAGCAGGAATCATGGACTGTTCAGCAGTTCTGAGTCAGGACAGTCAGCCCTTCTCCCTGCCTGGCTGGATTAAGGATGCTGTGGAGCCGCCCAGCTCTCATGTTTCGGGAGAATGTGGTCAAGGCACCAAGTCTTCAGAGCTCCCGAGGCTGGGCTCCCAGCACCCCACTTCTATCCCACTCTGCTCTCTCCTGGGACTCGCAGAACAGCAGAGCTGCCCTTTGAGACTAGAGTTCCTTCCCTTGCTATCTCTACTTTAAAAATGACACCTGGTCCCTCCTCCCAGCCTGCTTGCCTTCTCAGCACCTCCTCTTGAAGCTACATGGACTGTGACTGTCTCACCCTGCAGAGTGCAGCCCAGTGATGCTGTGTGACGTCTGAAGCCAGAACAGGAGGGGGCCCCAGTGTCTGTGACTCCCGGAAGACGCTTGACGTCCTGACCGCCATGAAAGCACTGTCGAGGCTGCCACCTGGATCACGTGAGAGGCCACGGGGACAGTTCTGCTCAAACTCCGTCCTTCAAACCACACGCGAGTGCAGAGGCCTCCCGCAGATCCTAGTCACACGGTGGGACAGTGGTGAGCCTTGCCCATTACCCTGCCTCAATTCCTGCCCCACAAAATCCTCATGAATGATGATGGTGTTTTCCACCTCACCTTTTCAGGGAGCTTGGTTCTATAGCAAAGCAGCTAGGGCACTGCTTGGCAGCTCTGCTCCTCGGCCGCGCACGCGGGTGGCGAGCCTTCCGTCTGCTGGATGCATCCCTCTCTCCCACCCGACATCTGTTATGCCTGGAGTTCTGCACGCTTCCTGTCCTTCCTAAAGAAACCAGGGGAGTGCCTTTCAGTTATTTATTAACAAAACATAGTAGGCCCCTACAGATCTATGAAAACAAGCCAAAGAGAAAACCACGGGGGAGTTTGAAGATCCACACAGTCGAGGGGGTTGAAAGGTCCCTTTTAGCCATTTGCTTTATTTATTTGCTAAACTTTCACTTACTGCTCTTCAATTATCTGTGAGGGCTTCCCCGATAGCTCAGTTGGTAAAGAATCCACTTGCAATGCAGGAGACCTCAGTTGGATTCCTGGGTTGGGAAGATCCACCCATGTTTCTAAGATGGGCATATTCAGCAGCTGTGAAGCCACCTATGGTTTTGTGGGCTCCATCCATCAGCTGTCCACACAGGGACCCCAAGGCTCCCCACACCTGCTGGGACCCACCTGTATCTCCCCCTTTCTAAAACCTGAGCTCCGGACACTGGGCCTCCAACTCTCCCATCACACCTTGACCCTGGCTCTATGCCCCCTCTGCTCCAAACCCTGGCTGGAAGGGACCAACAAAGCTCTGATGGATGTCTCTGCTCTCCACAGCAGTGATCACTTCCTCCCTGTGTCATTAACCACTTCTTGCCTCCTGCCCCAGACCCCTGCCCACAACCACAACTTTCTGGGCTGGAGCAAGAGGGGAGGGTGGGACCTGGATTTGCAAACTCAGTTTCTGTGAATTATCTGGATAACAGTAAGAAACCAAGGTAACAGCAAGAAAGCCAGGAAACTAATACCCTGAATCACCGACACATTTTCCAAAGGTTGACATCTCCAGCTGTGCGGCAAGATGGTGAGGAATGAGGACGGTGGCCTTCAGAGCAAGCAGCCCTCTTGTCTTGGGTGGGAGGGCCCCTAACAGGACAGAGGACTGAATCCAGGAGGCGGAGTGATGGAAACATCTAAGGTCCTTGGGGCCAACCCACCCTTCAGGAATTTTCAGATACCATTTTGCTCCTGGCATAGGAATCTCATTTTATCCACTCTGGAGCCAAAACAAGAGACAGGTTTCCTAGGCAACCAAGGAAACATCTCCAAAGAAGGATTATACTGTTTTGAAGTGTTTTGAAATCTTATCAATGGTTTCCAAGGAAACCCAGGATGATGAATCGCGGTCTTGCTAGGTAACTTGAAGACACACAGGGGAAAGGATTTGAATTCACAATGTGCGTGTATTCAGTTGTTTATTAAGGCAGAAAAGCATGTTTCACTCACATCTGACATTTTAATTTCCTTGTTGTACGTAGAGTAGCTCCTTGGGGGAGGTCAGCCTGATTCGGATCACAAAGTTTGAAAATTACGGAATGTATGAATCACTCTAGAATTGAATTTTAATTAACTTTATGTATTATACTTTGGGAAATGAAGATGTTAAGATGTCACTGAGCTGCCAAATTTTGATCAGAACAACTTTTGAGTCAAAAGCAGCAGTGTCTCCAGAAGAAACGAGGCAACAGCATATTTGCTGTGACCCTGTATTGCCAGTTATTTCCATACTTTAACATAGAAGGTATTATGTAAAAAAAAAAGTCTGGCCAGTCAATAAACCCGGTGCATACCTGGGTTTATTTTAAGTTATTTTGCATCCACTGAGACTCAGTCCAGTTCAGTTCAGTCCAGTCACTCAGTCCTGTCTGACTCTTTGCGACCCCATGAATCGCAGCACACCAGGCCTCCCTATTCATCACCATCTCCCGAAGTTCACTCAGACTCACATCCATTGAGTCCGTGATGCCATCCAGCCATCTCATCTTCTCTCGTCCCCTTCTCCTCCTGCCCCCAACCCTCCCAGCATCAGAGTCTTTTCCAATGAGTCAACTCTTCCCATGAGGTGGCCAAAGTACTGGAGTTTCAACTTTAGCATCATTCCTTCCAAAGAAATCCCAGGGCTGACCTCCTTCAGAATGGATTGGCTGGATCTCCTTGCAGTCCAAGGGACTCTCAAGAGTATTCTCCAACATCACAGTTCAAGAGCATCAGTTCTTCGGCACTCAGCCTTCTTCACAGTCCAACTCTCACATCCATACATGATCACAGGAAAAACCATAGCCTTGACTAGACGGACCTCAGTCGGCAAAGTAATGTCTCTGTTGTTGAATATACTGTCTAGGTTGGTCATAACTTTTCTTCCAAGGAGTAAGCGTCTTCTAATTTCATGGCTGCAGTCACCATCTGCAGTGATTTTGGAGCCCCCCCAAAATAAAGTCTGACACTGTTTCCACTGTTTCCCCACCTATTTGCCATGAAGTGATGAGACCAGATGCCATGATCTTCGTTTTCTGAATGTTGAGCTTTAAGCCAACTTTTTCACTCTCCTCTTTCACTTTCATCAAGAGGCTCTTTAGTTCCTTTTCACTTTCTGCCATAAGGGTGGTGTCATCTGCATGTCTGAGGTTATTGATATTTCTCCTGGCAATCTTGATTCTAGCTTGTGCTTCTTCCAGTCCAGCGTTTCTCATGATATACTCTGCATAGAAGTTAAACAAGCAGGGTGACAATATACAGCCTTGACATACTCCTTTTCCTATTTGGAACCAGTCTGTTGTTCCATGTCCAGTTCTAACTTTTGCTTCCTGACCTGCATACAGATTTCTCAAGAGGCTGGTTAGGTGGTCTGGTATTCCCATCTCTTTTAGAATTTTCCACACTTTATTGTGATCCACACAGTCAAAGGCTTTGGCATAGTCAATAAAGCAGAAATAGATGTTTTTCTGGAACTCTCTTGCTTTTTCCATGATCCAGCAAATGTTAGCGATTTGATCTCTGGTTCCTCTTGCCTTTTCTAAAACCAGCTTGAACATCGGGGAGTTCACGGTTCACGTGCTGTTTGTGTATTTCTTCTGCAGGCAGTAGTTTTCCTTTCTTGGTTGGCCCAGGATCATCTTTTAGGACTTACCCCTACATCTCAAATTCATCTTTGCCCTTGTTCATTGTGTGACTATTTAGGCAGTTTCCACATCTCCAAAGATAGCTCAAAAGAACAGTGACAGAGGGGCTTCTCCGGTGGTCCAGTAGTTAAGAATCTGCCTTGCAACGCAAGGGATACCAGTTCGATACTTGGTCCAGGAAGATCCCATATGCCGAGGAGCAACTAAGCCCATGCACACTCCTACTGTGAGCCTGGGAGCCACAGCTCCTGAAGCGCACCACCCCCAGCGCCTGTGCTCCGTGACAAGGAAGCCAGCGCGTTGAGAAAGAGTAGCCCCCACTCACTGCGGCTAGAGGAAACGTGGGTGCTGCAGAGAAGACCCATCACAGCCAAAAACACAAAAGAAATCAACAAATCCTTCACAAAGTGGTGGAGAAGCACATGTCATAAGTTTGGTCAGCCTACGTTAGTGAATTTCCTAAGAAATATCTTCTGTTTAATTGAAACTGATTTTCATTTCCTGAGTAATATTTTTCATGGTTGTTCTATGTACATGTTTTATATAAAGTAACTGTCTTCTCTTTTTCTGGGCTTTTGTAATGGGTTCAAATACAGTTGACTACAAGCAGAAATAGATGACTCTGACGATAGCTCAAACTGATAGCTTAACCACAGAGAAAAGTAACAGTGAATTGAAGTGATTTCTGAAAAGTTTACTCTGTGTACCCTCCAGTGGGATATATTTTGAGGACAAAAGAGCTGCAGAAAAATTGGGATTAATAGATTGCTTTTGGTGATGATGCTGATGCTGCCGCTGAAGCTGACACTCCAATACTCTGGCCACGTAATGGGAAGAGCCCATTCATTGGAAAAGACCCTGATTCTGGGAAAGACTGAAGGCAGGAGGAAAAGGGGATGACAGAGGATGAGATGGCTGGATGGCATCACCAACTCGATGGACGTGAGTTTGAGTAAACTCCGGGAGTTGGTGATGGACAGGGAGGCCTGGCGTGCTGCAGTCCGTGGGGCTGCAAAGAGTGGGACATGACTGAGCGGCTGAACTGAACTGAACTGATCCCTCCCAACGCAGCAGCAGCAAAGCCGCTCACCAAAGACGTTGCTGCTGTGCTCAGTGGCTTAGTCATGTCTGACTCTTCGTGACCCCGTGGACCGTAGCCTGCCAGCCTCCTCTGTCCATGAAATTCTCTGGGCAAGACTACTGGAGTGGGTTGCCTTTTCCCCCTCCAGGGGATCTTCCCAACCCAGGGATCCAACCTGAGTCTCACACATTGCAGGCAGATGCTTTACCTCTGAGTCATGAAGCTCAGCTCTCAAATGCATAGAAAATCGGGTTTATAGGGGACCACTCAGGGCCTGGAGTCAACTCTAAACTCTCTGCTTGAGGCCAAAGAAGGTCAGGGGCAGGCCCTGGCCCGTTTGCCCCAGAAAGAGAACATGATGCCTCTGCCCTGAGAATCCTTGGCTGACTTTCCTCTAGGCCAATTTAGAACCCCCATCCCCATTTTTTAAGTTTTCTTGGGACCCTGCGTTGACAGAGGAAGGGCCAGATCTCCATATACATCTGCTGAAGGCCATGCAAATCTCCCAAGTTTCATAAATCTGCAAAGACACAGAATTTTGATGGTGTTCATGAACACCCCGCCATCCCCATCTCCCATTCACAACCCTCTCCAGCAAATATTTTCCAACCAGCAGCAAGACCATGGTGGACCAAGCAAATTCCAATTGCTTCTGCTCTTGCCCTAGTCAGGTCAAGGTCAGGCAGACTGAAAACATTCAGAGCAATCCCCAGGACATTCGAGGAGCTTGGCCTCCAAGACGGATGTTCAGGCTCTAGTCTCAGCTGCAGAGTGACCTTGGGCAAGCTTTTATTTAGTCACGGTGTCTTATTTTCTCACATGCAACACATATTTTTATCTGCCCTTAGGGGCGACTATAAGCTTTGAGGGAAATACGTTTGTTTGTGAAAGAGCATTTGAAAATGCGTCCTTTTCTGCACAGACCTCTACAGCCAGGTTGCAAGGGCTGCCTGTCTCAGGCAGAAAGTGATCATTAATCAGATGTGAATTTCCTTGTAGCGTGAAGCCTTCCTGAGAACCACACTATGGGGATCTGGGGGGTAACAACAGGAATTCTTCAGCTGCCAGGTCCCAGAGGGATGGGACATAAACAAGGAAAAGTGTCCTCCAAGTAACACGCTGTCACCTCTATAGCAGGCTGGCCCTAGCGTCTGTCTGGAGATGCATGCTTGTTCCCTCTTAGTCCATGAATCTTTCCTTGCTGATGAGCTGCCATTCTGGAACAAGGCATTTGGACAAAGCCCTGGAGGTCCACCCATGGCAGAGGAAAAGAGAAGAAAAAGTGCTGTAATAAAGCACCCAGCTTCTCCCCTCCTGAGTCTCAACTTTCATTTCAGAAAGCCAGGGCCAACCTCATGTGGAACAGATAACCCCGTGTGTCCAACTATAGCCAGAACTCTGGGCTCCGCTGACACGGTTCCTAAAAACCTAGAGTCGAGCTGGTCAAATCCCCACACTGGGAATCACCAGCCCCTGAGTCAGCCAGCTTGGAAGATTCCCCTAACTGGGCGGCGGGTGAGCCGAAGGAAACGTCAGACCCCAGCTAAGAATGATGTTGGGGAAGAAAGGGTTTTAAGCTATGCAATAGAAACCTGGTGAATTGTTTCAGGCCATGTCAGAGAAGGAAATCTGTTGGTCAGGTGTAGAAATCTGGGCTCAATATGCCAGGCCCGCCAGGGGGTGAGGGTGGAGGTTGCAGTGTCAGGCACTCAGTCGTGCCCAACTCTGCGACCCCATGGATGGTGGACTCCCAGGCTCCTCTGTCCATGGAATTCTCCAGGCAAGAACACTGGAGTGGGCTGCCATGCCCTCCTCTAGGGGATCGTCCCCATCCAGGGATCAAACCCAGGTCTCTTGCATTGCAGGCAGATTCTTTACCATTCTTAGCCACACCGGGGTGTAAGGGAGGTGAAGGAAGCTTGCCTGATCATTCTCGGATCTCTAGCTAGGAGGGGGTGAGAGAGCTTCCATATCCCCACACCAGTCTTGTTTCAATTCTATTCTGGACAGAGCAGCATCTGTCATCCAGATGCCCTCGTGACCAGCCTGCAGAAGAACAAGCCCCATAAGCTGAGACACATCATCCTTTCAGTAACCACATCTCCCCTGATTGACGGATAAGCAGCACTGGGTTTATACATCAGTTGCTGCGAGTCTAGTTAACTTGTGCCTGTCTCAGCAGTAACTAAATCAAGTTCTGGAAAAAAGAACTGGAAACCAAGTACAGAGAATCCACTGAGATAGAGCCCCCCAGGGGCACCCGCTTGCAAAGCCAGCTCTGTAGCCCCGAAGGCTGGCTCACTAGCCTCGGAAGCTCAGTGTCTGCGATCACTGAGGAATCACTTTTTCAACACTGCCAATTACTTTTGTAAATATCTGTGCTTTTACTTTGCTTCCTAGGTCTAGTTTCTCTCTGTAAGAACAAGGAAATGCTCAGTAAGTGCTGACTTAATACATGGAGGGGTAAGTAATAGCCTCAGGATTTTTGCCTGAAAATGAATAAATACCTCTGAGAGCAAAGGCAGAGAGCATGTGAAAGTGCTTTAGGAGGAACGCAGTTCACAAACACAGGAGGGCTGTGAGTGGCCAGCGGGCTCCCACTTTAACCTCTGACCACACACGGGACGCACGTCAAACAGATCTGCAGGCTTGCTGAGGGCTGTGTTGTTGTAGTTCTCACATGTGCATGTTAAGTCGTGCCTGACTCTGCGACCCCATGGACGGTGGCCCCCCAGGCTCCTCTGTCCATGGGATTCTCCAGGCAAGAACACTGGAGCGGACTGCCATTCTCTCCTCCAGAGCATCTTCCCAAACCAGGGATCCAACCTGAGACTCCTGTGTCTCTGGCACTGGCAAGCAGGTCCTTTACCCCTAGCGCCACCTGGAAAGCCCGCAGTTCCTCATACATGTCCTCAATTAATCCTCACAGCACTGTAAGGGGGCACAGCCGTCGCTGGCAGGAATGAGGGTTAGGCTGGTGCGTCGTTTGATGCCTCACCCTCTTTCCCCTTTCTACTTCCCCAATCCAACCGTCCACACACCCCTCTTGCTCCCCACCTCACACAGAGCAAGGGGCTCCTATGGGAGTGAAATACAGAAGGAACAATAACACGGAGCAGCTGTGGACATCCGCAGACCCCTTCCTCCTCAAAAACAAAAAACAAATAAACTTCTTTCTAAACTCCACACCTTACATAATTAACTCGAAGTGAATCAGGCCTTAAATGTAAAATGAAATAAAGTTTAGCAACATGGATGGATCTAGAGATTATCATATTAAGTGAAGAAAGTTAGAGACAAATATATCACTTACATGAGGAATCTAAGAAAATAATGCAAATGAACTTATTTACAAAACAGACGCATAGACAACAAACTTATGGTTACCAAAGGGAGAAGGGGGGAAAATAAAAGTTTTGGATTAACATATACATACTACTATATAAAAAATTGATAACAAGGACCTTCTGTATAGCATAGGGAACTACACTTAATAACCTTATAATGATCTGTAAAGGAAATGAATATGAAAAAGAACACATATACACGTATGTATAACTGAATCACTTTGCTGTACACTTGAAACTAATACAGCACTGTAAATTAACTTTAATTTTAAAAAAATCTAAGAGAGAGAGAAAAATATTTCTTAAAAAAAACCTAAGATAAAATCTTCAGAACCTAGATTCAGGCAGAGTTCTGAGACTTGACATCAAAAACACGATCCACAAGAGGAAAATCCGATAAATTGTACCTCATCAAAAATTAGAACTTTTGCTTTGTGAAAGACCCTGTTAAGAGATTGAAAAGACAAGCTACAGACTGGGAGGAAAGTTTTGCAAAGCACATATCTGACAAAGGACTTGCATCGAGAGTAAATGAAGGCGCTCTCAAAGTGTATCAGTAGCAAGATAAACAATCCCAAAAGGCAGCAACAGACATTTTGCAGTGGAGGGCATAGAGATGGCAAAGAGCACACAAAAGGACGCTCAACACCATTAGCCAGAAAGATGCAGACTGAAACCACGCTGAGCTGGGAGACCAAACCCTGATCAGAATGGCTAAAACAAAAAATAATGGCAACACCAAATGCTGATGAGCGTGAGAAGAACCAGATCACGCACACAAGACTGGTGGGAATGTAGTGATACAGCCAGACTGGGGAAGAGCGTGGGCAGCTGTTTGCAGACCTGAACATGTGCTCACTGTGCAACCCAGACATGGCACTCTCGGGCCCTCGTCCCAGAGAAATAAAACGCCTTTACACACTCAAAACTACATAACTGTTGGTGGTCGATTTCTTTGTAATAGCCCCAGATTGGGAACAACCAGGATGTCCCTCACTGGTGAATGGTTAAAAAGCAGTGGCATGGCTACACTCTGAAATTCTACTTGATAATGAAAAGAGGCCCCAACGATTGGCATCCATACAACTAGGAAGGATCCCAAGGGAATCATGCTCAGTGGAAAAAACACCAGTCTCAAAGGATACAGGCGCTGTGTGAGTCTATTTATATGGCGTTCTTGACAAGACACAATTATGGAGATGAGAATGGATGAGTGATCCCCAGGGAGGAGGGTGGGTGAAGGAAAAGAAGTGGCTTTGGCCATGACAGGGCGGCACGAGGGATCCTTGGGATGGGGTTTTTCTGTGTCTGTACTGTAACGGTCACACAAATTCACATACAAAATGAAACTGTGGGAAAACAAGCAAACACACAGGCTTCCCTAGCGTCTCAGACGGTAAAGAGCCCGCCTGCAATGCTGGAGACCTGGGTTCAGCCTCTGGGTTGGGAAGGTCCCCTGGAGGTCGAAATGGCAGCCCACTCCAGAATTCTTGCCTGGGGAATTCCATGGACAGAGGAGCTTGGCGGCCTACAGTCCATGGGGTTGCACACAGTCGGACACGACTGAAGCGACTTAGCATGCAGGCATGCAAACACGCAGGCACGCACACAGTGCATTTCACAAATGAGGCGGCCTGAGTGAGGCAGGGCTTCCCAGGTGGCACTAGTGGTGAAGAGCTCACCTACCAATGCAGGAGATGCAAGAGCCCAAGATGCAGGAGTCTGAGCCCTGGGTTGGGAAGATCCCCTGGAGGAGGGCATGGCAACCCACTCCAGTGTTCTTGCCTGGAGAATCCCGTGGACAGAGGAGCCTGGTGGGCTATGGTCCATAGGGTCGCAAAGAGTCAGACACGGCTGAAGTGACTTAGCACAGTGAAGTTAGCCTTAGTTCCCGAGGCCTGCACTAACAAAGGAGCGCAACCAGCTGGCTGAAGGCAGCAGACGTTTGTTCTCTCTGGGTTCTGAGAGCAGAGGTCGGCAAAGTGTCAGCAGAGCTGTGCTCCTTCCAGAAGGTCTAGGGGAGAGCCCTTGTCTCTTACAGCTTCCACGGCCGCAGTCTTCCTTGGCTTCTGGAAGCATAACGCCAGTCACTGCCTGGTCTTCCCCAGCCCTCCTCCTCTGTCTCCACATCAGCATCATGCTGCACCATGTCAGCTGCGGCACTGTTCCACAATCACGCAAGGCGCTACCTCTAAGGAAATGGGTGAAAGATTTATAAGATGTCTCTGTCTTACTTCTTGCAACCACTTATGAATGCGCCATTGCTGTTGTTGAGTCACTCGGTCATGGCCAACTCTTTGTGACCCCGTGGACTGCAGCACACCAGGCTCCCCTCTCCTTCACTAACTACCTGAGCTTGTTCAAACTCATGGCCACGGAGTCAGTGATGCCATCCAAACGTCTCATCCTCTGTCGTCCCCTTCTCCTCCTGCCTTCAATCTTTCCCAGTATCAGGCCTTTTTCAATAAGTTGACTCTTCCCATCAGGGGGTCAAAGCATTGGAGCTTCAGCATCAGTCCTTCCTATGAATATTCAGGGTTGATTTCCTTTAGGATGGACTGGTTGGATCTCCTTGCTGTCCAAGGGACTCTCAAAAGTCTTCTCCAACAGTTCAAAACCATCAATACTTCACCACTCAGCTTTCTTTATGGTCGAACTCCTACATCCATCCTTGACTACTGGAAAAACTATAGCTTTGACCTAGATGGACCTTTGTCAGTTAAGTAATGTCTCTGCTTTTTAGTAAGCTATGTAGGTTTATCATAGCGTCTCTCCCAAGAAGCAAGCATCTTTTAATTCCATGGCTGCAGTCACCTTCTGCGGTGATTTTGGAGCCCAAGAAAATAAAGTCTCTCACCATTTCCAAGCTCTCAAGAGTCTTCTCCAGCACCAGTATTCAAAACCATCAATTCTTTGGCACTCAGCCTTCTTCATGGTTCAACTCTTGCTTCTGTACATGACTACTGAAAAAAACCAGAGCTTTGACTGTATGGACCTTTGTTGACAAAGTGATGCTTCTGCTTTTTAATATGTTGTCTAGGTTTCTTATAGCTTTTCTTCCGAAAAAGTCAGTTCAGTTCAGTTCACTCAGTTGTGTCCATCTCTTTGCCACCCCATGAACTTCAGCATGCCAGGCTCCCCTGTCCATTACCAACTCCCAGAGTGTGCTCAAACTCATGTCCATCGAGGCAGTGATGCCATCCAACTATCTCATCCTCTGTCATCTGCTTCTCTTCCTGCCTTCAATCTTTCCCAGCATCAGGGTCTTCGCTGATGAATCAGCTCTTAGCATCAAGTGGCCAAAGTACTGGAGTTTCAGCTCCAACATTAGTCCTTCCAGTGAATATTCAAGACTGATTTCTTTTAGGATGGACTGGTTGGATCTCCTTGCTGTCCAAGGGACTCTCAAAAGTCTTCTCCAACAGTTCAAAACCATCAATACTTTACCACTCAGCTTTCTTTATGGTCGAACTCCTACATCCATCCTTGACTACTGGAAAAACTATAGCTTTGACCTAGATGGACCTTTGTCAGTTAAGTAATGTCTCTGCTTTTTAGTAAGCTATGTAGGTTTATCATAGCGTCTCTCCCAAGAAGCAAGCATCTTTTAATTCCATGGCTGCAGTCACCTTCTGCGGTGATTTTGGAGCCCAAGAAAATAAAGTCTCTCACCATTTCCATTGTTTCCCCATCTATTTGCTATGAAGTGTATGGGACAGGATGCCATAATCTTCGTTTTTTGAACGTTGAGTTTTAAGCCAGATTTTTCACTCTTTCATCACCTTCATCAAGAGACTCTTTTGTTCCTCTTTACTTTCTGCCGTAGAGTTGAGAGGGTAACAGGCAGGAAGGCCAGGGGTCTCCAAACGGAGGAAATAGCCTGCAAGTGTCAGACATTTTATCTCTTAAGCGGCAGGAGGAAACAAACTGGAAATATTTTCTCTTTCTATATACAAATTTAAAAAGAGGTTTCTCTTAAAATTCTGTGTTGCTATAATGACACCTAGTTTCATTTGAAGTTAACCATTGCCTTTTTCTTATGGAAATGTTTGTCTTAAGCTATGCTAATGTACTGTGCATTTACCCCAAACTCTGTCTTCAAGTCGATTCCGCCTTTTGGGCCCAGAACCTACTTGATAAACCAGTATGTCAATACTCCAATAATGTTCCTCTAATCTATGTAAATGAAACTATTTCTATGGTGATCTGCCCTTCCTCAATATTCAAGTTAATCATTTTATGGCTCAAGATAAACCATTTAGAGCTAAGGTTATCCCAAACCACATGTTATGGGTGAGGGGCCTGGTGCCATTCTGAGTTTTGAGACATTCCTTTCTTTCATTAACAGACTGCTGGTGACTATATAACATCCAGCTGAAGACTAGCAGGCGGGTACTCTTTCTACCCCCTTCTGATGCCTATGTCAGAAGCTTTCTCCATCTCCTTTATACTTTAATAAAACTTTATTACACAAAAACTCTGAGCGATTCAAGCCTTGTCTCTGGCCCCGGATTGAATTCTTCTCCTCCGGGGGCCAAGAATCCCAGCGTCGTGATTCAACAACAACCTTTCAGGGTGGTGTCATCTGCATATCTGAGATTATTGATATTTCTCCCGGCAGTCTTGATTCCAGCTTGTGATTTATCCAGCCCGACATTTTGCATGATGTGCTCTGTATATAAGTTAAAAAGCAGGGTGACAATACACAGCCTGGATGTACTCTTTTCCCAGTTTAGAACCAGTTCATTGTTCCATGTCAAGTTCTAACTGTTGCTTCTTGACCTGCATACAGGTGTCTCAGAAGACAAGTAATGTGATATGATATTGCTATCTCTTTAAGAATTTTCTCAAACTAAAAATATAATTTTAAGTGGGCACAGGGAGAGAGGGAGAAAGAAGGAATCCGTGGATTCTGACATCCGATTGGCTCTGGGACCGAGGGAGACACTGAAGGCGGCATCCCACTCTCATGCCTGGATGATGAGGTTGGTGGAACCAGAACAAAACAGAGGAGGAGAAAGAGGAGCTTAGCCCAGCACTCCCCGCCCCCGGGGACCAGTGGCTTCAGGGACTGTGTTCTGTTTCTTTGGGATGCTGCTAACATCAGACAGCAGAAGTGAGTTTCAGCAGGAAATGGGTGATTTTCTAGAAGGCTAGCAGGGGGCCCTGGAAGATAAAGGCAGTAATGCAGAGAGACCTGAGGAAGGAGCTGGAACTGGGGCCAGGGAGAACACCCTCTCCTTCCTCCACCTTTGTCCATCCTTCTCCCCTAACAGCCTGCCTTTCTCTGTTCCTCAGTCCACAGAATGGACTGTCTACAGAAAATGGCTGCATCAGCTCCTCAGTTCACAGGTTATCACTGCTGCTGGGAGAAACTGTCCTCTCACTGCTGGTCCTAATCCCAGCTTCCAGGGAAAAGCTTTTAGCTGGGCCTCTGAGTTGCGAGTTGCATGCCCACTCCCTGCGGCCAGAGGCCAAGGCTGCTGTCTTAAGCATGATCAGAGCTCACCAGGGCAGGACAGTGTCAAGTGGTCCTTTTGAGCTGGGCAGACATCCCAAACTGTAGCTATCAAGAGGGACTTTAGAGGGTCCAGTTCCCAGCAAATGTGTAAGGCAAGAGAATTAACCACATCTTCCAAAAAGGGAATCTGTCCATTTTCCAATCTCTGAATTTTAGAGAGATTTTCAACAAGCACCGAAACCACCATTTAGATTGGCCTTTACATCGCCCCAAAATTAAATTAACCAGAGCATCTAATCTCTAAGCCTTCTGAGAATCAGAGTTTTATTTTATTATAAATCCAGAACTATGCAATAAAAATCATTCTCTTATGAGTTTACAGTAGGTGCTGCCCACAATCCCTTAAACTCTCTAAAGTCATTACTTCTTATTCTGTTAAAACAATTGTCTCTGGAGATCTTTTACGGTGAAATGACCTTTTAGCACAAGGCCCCTTTTCTTTAATAGAGAAATACTGTTTCTTCTCAGAAACAAACGCGAACGGCACCGTTTTTGTAGTTGTTGAGAACCTGTGTTATTCTCTGGGGAGCGTGCTGTGACAAGCTGGCTTATCAGCTGAAGGTTGGGACCCAGAGCCAAGGACTTTACATCAAAGGAACTGGGAGAGAAGAGGAGACTGTTCTTCCTTCTCTCGTGTAAAAATCTCTCAGAGGAGGCGTTCCCTTCCTATAAGAGCGTTTATGGAAGCCAGTCACCCACAGCACACAGGCTGAATAAATAAATAGGTCGCCCAGGCATCTGCTACCTAGATTCGGAATTTGTTGATTTAATCCCTCGATTCTGCCTCCTGGTGATTCTTCATTAATTAAGTGCCTTAGAAACAGAAGAACTTTGTATTCCTTCATCACGGAATTCTCAAAACATCAAAGCAAACAAAGACGTTTTCAGAAGCTCTTTGATTCTCTAGCATCTTCCTCCCCATGGAGGCCTCCACCAGGGAAAGAGGTTAAAGGTCAACCCAGAGGAGGTGGAGGCCCTCAGAGGAAGGCAGGACGAGTCAAAGACTCGGAGAGCGTCAACAGCTCTGGAAGACCGAGTATAAACGGGTTTTTGAAAATAAAATCTCTGCGCTTCCCTGAAAGAGAGCTCTGCCGAGGCTGGCAGTTGGGGTGTGGATGATATGAAACTAAATTCCATTCCAAACATACCATTATGGTGGGGAGGCCACATATTCAGGTTCAAAGAGGGGTCTGCATGACATCTCCATGAAATAATGCTGAATAGTTGTGAAAAGTAGACTTGGAGGTTTTCACAAATGTGCGTGCAGAAGTTTTTCTCAGAAATCATGTGGAAAACGAGCTGAAAAGAATCCTGAAGAAATGCCTCAGCAAGATAGCAGTTACATCATGCTGTGTTGCAGCAGGATTTTAGGGTGCCTCCCAAGATTTTGGCTCAGACGATAAAGAATCTGCCCGCAGTACAGGACACCCAGGTTTGATCCCTGCTTCAGGAAGATCCCCTGGAGAAGGAAATGGCAACCCACGCCAGTATTCTTACCTGGAGAATCCCATGGACAGAGAAACCTGAAGGGCTGCAGTCCATGGGGTTGTAAAAAGTCAAACACAACTGAGTGACTAACACATATACACACCCCAAGATTCCAGCCCCGCTGGTGTAGACTTGAGTATAACCCATTGGCTGAAGAAAATGCACAACCTGCAAGTTAAGAATCATATTTTATTTGGCAGACAAAACTGACAGCTATGGTTTTTCTAGTAGTCATGTATGGATGTGAGAGTTGGATTATAAAGAGAGCTGAACACCAAAGAACTGTGGTGTTGGAAAAGACTCTTGAGAGTCCCTTGGACTGCAAGGAGATCCAACCAGTCCATCCTAAAGGAGATCAGTCCTGAATATTCATTGGAAAGACTGATGCTGAAGCTGAAACCCCAATACTTTGGCCACCTGATGTGAAGATCTGACTCATTTGAAAAAACCCTAATTCTGGGAAAGACTGAAGGCAGGAGGAGAAGATGACAGAGGATGAGATGTTTGGATGGCGTCACTGCCCCAGTGGATATGAGTTTGAGCAATTTCTGGGAGCTGGTAATGGACCGGGAAGCCTGGCGTGCTGCAGTCCCTGGGGTCATGGAGAGTTGGACACGAATGAGCAACTGAACTGAGCTGAAGCCCAGGATGCAGCCTCTCGGATAGCTCTGCGGGACTGCTCCAAAGAGGTCAGGGAGACACCAGGATACATGGGTGTTTTTGCAACAAAGACCAGGTAGTCAGAGCACCGAAAGATGCATGTTAATTAAAGAGAACCAGATATCTCAAGTTAATGAACTTTGTGCTTTCTGCATACGGGAAGATGCGAGGATCTGTTAGTGTTAACTGCTCACTGGAGTGGGTTGCCATTTCCTCCTCCAGGGGATCTTCCCCACCCAGGGATTGAACCCAGGGTCTGGGCTCACTGAAATCCTCCTTTGATATACACCTCAGGCCCCTGGGGCCAGCATCCTGTGCCTTTCGCCCTGAATCTCCTCAGGGTTCATCATCAGGGGTGCTGCCGTGGATCACGGCTTGACAGCGGGCATCTGGTCTCTGCCCTGCTCACCGCGGGGGTGAGTGTAATGTTACTGCGGGACGGCTGTAACAGGCTCTGTTTGCTGATACTTCAGGCAGCCCTCTGTCTCCTTGACAGCCCCCCCCCACCTCCCCCACC
>SJYC01085502.1:0-18385 GCA_006408675.1 Madoqua kirkii | reverse complement strand
CTATAGCCTCCCTGTGATTCCTGCCCAGTAAAAACGGAAGCAGAGAACCCAGCCAACCGTCATCACCGAAACGGCGGGATAAGAAATGTGGCTGCTTTTGAGTTGCCAAGTGGGTGCCAATTTTTTACATAACAGCAGAAAAAGAATACAGATCACATCAGAAAGCCAGCCCCATTGATCTGAGGGAGAGTTCTTTAAAAGAACTGTATACATCTATCATAGAACGGAGGGTCGCTGCTGTTGCATTAAAAGCTTGAAAACCCTCAGTACATCACATAAAAAAACCAGCACCATTTTGAGAGTTAAAAACACACACACACACACACACACACACACACACACAAAACTTGATTCCAGCCCTTTCTTTACTGGCAGGCTAACTTGGACCAGTAACTTTATGACTTCTGGTTTGCCAGTTTTAGAGCTTATTCAATCAGGAAATGTGGCATAATGTTCCCTAAGTTTTCTCCTAGTTTTGAAACACTTTGCCAATAATTCCCCAGCCTAATAAAAGTTATTTCCAGGAGCCTGCCAGGCTCCTCTGTCCATGGGGTTCCTCAGACAAGAATACTGGAGTGGGTGGCCATTTCCTTCTCCAGGAAAGGAGCTGTTGCTCTTCGGAGGGGGATCGGAGAGCTTTGCCAAATCTAGGTCTGCCAGCACCAACGCACTGCAGTTAAGCTATCATTCTTGCCACTGGCTGCTGCGCAACCTCAAGGAAGTCACTGTGCCTCTCTGAGCCTACCTTCTCTCATCTGTACAAGGGAGGTTTTGGATTCAAGCGGTGATTTCCAACGTGGGGGAGGACTACTGCTGCTGCTGCTGCTAAGTCGCTTCAGTCGTGTCTGACTCTGTGAGACCCCATAGACGGCAGCCCACCAGGCTCCCCGGTCCCTGGGATTCTCCAGGCAAGAACACTGGAGCGGGTTGCCATTTCCTTCTCCAGTGCATGAAAGTGAAAAGTGAAAGTGAAGTCTCTCAGTCGTGTCCGACTGTTGGTGACCCCCTGGACTGCAGCCTACCAGGCTCCTCTGTCCATGGGATTTTCCAGGCAAGAGTACTGGAGTGGGGTGCCATTGCCTTCTCCAGGGACGACTGGGCTCCACAAACAAAATCATGTCAGAAAGAGACCTCTTGTCAGGTTTGTGAAGAGCCCTTGTGATTCCCAAGAGCTGACTCAGCCCCGCATAGAGCAAAGCCCACCCTGTCAGCTTCTACAGAGCTCGTGTGCTTGTGGGGGAGGGGCATGGGGAGCCGGGAGAGGGGCTGTTGTTGGGACGGCAGGGACCCTCGTGCAAATTGGTCCTCCCCTGGGCTCTGAGGCCTGGGGGAGAGAGGAGAACTGTGCAGGACCTGGTGGGGAGACACTGGTAGCTTGTGCTGCCCTCAGGAAAACCCCTCTTGCTCCAAAGGAGTGCAAATACCTGTCTCTTGCACGGCCCAAGGGGTGGGGGTGGGGGGTGTGTACAGTCTGAGAACATGGCGTCCCATGGGGAGCCCAGCGCCAGGCACACATCCCAGCCAGTACTCCTTCCGCAGACCACGTGTCCCCGTTGAGACGCTGGGAAGCCTCGCTCTAAGGAGACCACCCTGGACTTCGGGGCAAGGAATAGCTGTGACACCGGCAGGGCCCTAGGTGGGTCCATGCAGCAGGGAGACCCTTCTTGTCCCTCCTGATCCCAGGATGGAGGTGAGGGGCAGTGCGGAGCGTGTGGGCCTCACCGGAGAGAAACAAAGACGGCTCAGTTTAAACTGGACTTCCGTGTGGTCTGGGGGTGGATTCACGAGCACTCTGAGCTGAGAATGCTATCTTCTGACGCTCTTCACTGTGGAACTGGATATAAAAGTGGGCAGGGAATTAATAAGGACAGGCTTAATAAGGACCTGTGTCCAGTGGAGGTTCTTTTTCAAAGGAAGACTGTGAGCAAAGGACCCTAGGGGACCAGGAAGCTTCCAGTTTCCCTTCAGCATCATCCCAGCCTTCCTTTTGCACCATCCAGGACAATCTATTTCTCCATCACAGCAGACTCCCACAGCCCTTACCCAACTGAGACTGCTGTCCGTAAATGCTATTGATGGGGCAACGGGACCACTTTTAAATCAACCGATCTAACTCCTGGCCTTCCGAGAAATATTAATTCACCATAAAGAGCAACCCTGTTGGGAGAAGGCAGGGTTGCTAAGCAAGCTGCTAAAAAACTGCTCTTCAATTCTGATTTCTGTAGCCACTGGAGTCTGCGAAGAAAAACAGCAGGGAAATGGCTTCTAAAACTCGGATTCCCAGCTCTTCTGATGAGAAAGGGACCAAGGGTCCTACATACAAAGGCCAGGATAATCTGGGAAGTGGGGAGCTCTGATCAACAGAGCTTCTCTGGGCGTGAGGAACTGGGAGACACGCCTCTGTCCTCAGAGGAGCTGCCGTCTGAACTCGTGTTTTTCCAGGGCAATGGCACCCACTCCAGTACTCTTGCCTGGAAAATCTCATGGACTGAAAAGCCTGGTAGGCTACAGTCCATGGGGTCGCAAAGAGTCGGACACGACTGAGCGACTTCACTCCATTCAGCCACTCAGTTGTGTCCGACTGTTTTCGATCCCAAAGACTGAAGCACGCCATGCTCCTCTGCCCTCCTCTTTCTCCCAGGATTTGCTCAAACCCATGTCCATCGAGTCGGTGATGCCATCCAACCATCTCATCCTCTGTCACTCCCTTCTCCTCCTACCCTCAATCTTTCCCAGCATCAGGGTCTTTTCCAGTGAGTTGGCTCTTCGCAACAGAAGAGGATTTTCCAATGATACCAAGGTTTAAATCCTTTTGCTTGGTCACTCACTGCTTTATCTGGCAATTCTTAGGCAGGTATTTCTCTTTCAGAGGAAATTGTTGTGCAGAGAAGTATCTCAAGCTAGTCCTTTCTCAGGGGTGGGTTTTTTTTTCCTCCTTCTTTATTTTGGTTTACACCAAACTGATAAACAGGGAGAAGATCTAATCAGGACTTTTCAAATTACTTTAAACCAAGTCACATAAACATGTGACCTGATTCCAGCCGTTTCTTCAGGCCTGAGAGACTGGCGATCCTGTCTGAGGCAACACTGAAGTCTGGGCTTTGTTAATAAGTGTTTCTATTTAAGGGTCGGGGTGGGGAGGATGTCAGTGCTTATCTATAGAAAAGGAAGCTGGTATCCTGGGAAAACTCACTTCAGAGGGACCAGCCCGTGTGCTGGCTTCCAAGGCTGCTGTAGGGATGCTGGGCGGGATTCGGCCTGGGGAATGCCCACCTGCTGACCGGCTTCTCCTGACCGCCCCGCCCCCAATCCCCAGCACCACCCTGACCCCTACAGACACTGCACAGGGGCGCCGCGCCCAGCTCTCAGCTTCTGCACTTGAATCGTTACACTCCAGTGTGGCTTCTTTTTCTCTTCTTTTCTCACTGGTTCCTTTTCCTATGCCATCTTTCTTCAATGAACCACTGCCTGGTAATCCTGCTACTGAATGCTTGAGTTCCTTCCTAGTTTTTTCTTTCTTTAATCATCCTGAAGGATGCCTTCCTGCATGCACCAGTCCCCCTGCCCTCTCGCTGCCGCCACCTCCAGAAAAATTGTAGTTGTTTTAGTCGCTCAATCACATCTAACACTTTGCAACCCCGTGGACTGTAGCCCGCCAGGCTCCTCTGGCCATGGGATTCTCCAGGCAAGAATATTGGAGTGGGTTGCCATTCCCTTTCCCAGGGAATCTTCCTGACCCAGATGAACAGCCCTTTTCCATTGACAGGTAGGTTCTTTACCACTGAGCCCCGAGGGATGCCCCCAGACAGCATATATCAGGATAAAGGAGATATCAAGTAACCACGGACTAGCCATGGCTGGACCCCATGCTCCGCGCCCGGAACCCATATTCTAGCTCACAGGGAGTGACTTGCTGTAAACCCTAATATTTCAGGTGAGGCAGCTGAGAGACCTGGAGATGCTAAGGCATGAAGACTTGGTCCAGTCTCAGAGCTAGTTGGGATTAAGGTGTGAAAAACTTCATCTAAGCAACACTTCTACAAGCGGGGTCCACAGACCACCAGCATCAGAATCTCCAAAGGTTTTAAAAGAAGCTTCAGTTCAGTTCAGTCGCTCAGTCATGTCTGACTCTTAGTGACCCCATGATTTGCAGCACTCCAGGCCTCCCTGTCCATCATCAACTCCCGGAGTTCAGTCAGACTCACGTTCATTGAGTCAGTGATGCCATCCAGCCATCTCATCCTCTGTCATCCCCTTCTCCTCCTGCCCCCAATCCCTCCCAGCATCAGAGTCTTTTTCCAATGAGTCAGCTCTTTGCATGAGGTGGCCAAAGTACTGGAGTTTCAGCTTTAGCATCATTCCTTCCAAAGAAATCCCAGGGCTGATCTCCTTCAGAATGGACAGGCTGGATCTCCTTGCAGTCCAAGGGACTCTCAAGAGTCTTCTCCAACACCACAGTTCAAAAGCATCAATTCTTCGGCACTCAACCTTCTTCACAGTCCACATCTCACATCCATACATGACCACAGGAAAAACCATAGCCTTGACTAGACAGGCCTTAGTTGGCAAAGTAATGTCTCTGCTTTTGAATATGCTGTCTAGGTTGGCCATAATTTTCTTCCAAGGAGTAAGCGTCTTCTAATTTCATGGCTGCAGTCACCATCTGCAGTGATTTTGGAGCCCCCAAAAAATAAAGTCTGGCACTGCAACCCCATGAATTGCAGCACGCCAGGCCTCCCCGTCCATCACCAACTCCTGGAGTCCACCCAAACTCGTATGCATCGAATCAGTGATGCTCTGGCTCCATGCCTTCATCCTTTCTGGAGCTATTTCTCCACGATCTCCAGCAGCATATTGGGCACCTACTGACCTGGGGAGTTCCTCTTTCAGTGTCCTATAATTTTGCCTTTTCATACTGTTCATGGGGTTCTCAAGGCAAGAATATTAAAGTGGTTTGCCATTTCCTTCTCCAGTGGAACACATTCTGTTAGACCTCTCTACCATGACCCGCCTGTCTTGGGTGGCCCCACACAGCATGGCTTAGTTCCAGTGAGTTAGACAAGGCTGTGGTCCGTGTGATTAGATTGACTAGTTTTCTGTGATTATGGTTTGCCTAGGAACTTGCATTTTCAACAAGTACCTTAGGTGATTTTTAAAAATAAGTGTAAGAGGAGAGGCAGATGGGAGAGAGGTTCAAGAGGGAGGGGACATATGTGTACCTACGGCTGATTCATGTTGATGTTTGGCAGGAACCAATACGATATTGTAAAGCAATTATCCTTTAATTAAAAATAAATTTTAAGTTACAACACCACCACCAAAAATGTCAGTATGTTAATGGTTATGAAACAATTCAACAGCTCCTCCTCCTCCACCAGAGGCTGCAATTTTTATGGATGCAAACAGCTTTCAAATCCAAATAGCAGCCAGGGTAGTGGGGGGGAGGGGGTGTCCTCTAGGGTGGTGGTGGTGAGGTCATTGATAAAGAGAAATGGATCATGGCCATGCAGAAGGCAACATGTAAAAAACAGTTTTTAAAATTTTTATTTATTCATCTATTTTGGACGGCGCTGAGTCTCCATTGCTTTTCGTTGCTTGACAGCAACCCTGGGGCTGGTCTTACTTCACAGCGCACTGGGCTTCTTACTTCGGGGTCTTCTCCTGTTTTGGATCACAGGCTCCAGGCGCGCAGGCTTCAGTAGTTTGGACACGCAGTCTCAGTAGCTGCGGGTCTGAGAACTAGCAGGCTTCAGTAGCTGTGGTGCACGGACTTAGCTGCTCCCATCTCAGCGTTAGCTGTTGCACATCTCAGCCACCGCGGAAAGGAGACAGGTCTAACGGCCCTCCCCCCGACCCTCCACACTTGAAATCTGCAGAGGGTGGTTTTCCTGCGCAGTTGGGTGGCCTCTTAGGGGTGATGTGCAGCATGGATAGTGACAAGTCGATAATATGGACAGTTGCCGGGGTCCAGCCCCGGATGGAGACAGCGTCAGCGTCCTCCTTGGAAAATACATATTTAGTTACAGACATAGAGAGATTAGAAGTGGATAGTGTAGTAGGAAAATTAGTGGAGTAAAAGAGGCTGAATAAATTGGGTTACATGGAATAGCATCCATGTTCCAGATGGGAATTCAGCCAGAAAAATGGAGAATAAGAAAGGACGACATGGGGGAGTCAGTCTTTCCAGGAATTGATCCCATTTCTTTATTTTTCCGATTTTCTTATATACCTTTTGTTACATATAGGGATGAATACAGAGTCACACGGGGGTCAGCAGTCCTGACCTTTATCAAAATCAGGTGCTTTACATAAAAAAATGTCTTAGGGGTTTTACATCATCTTTAAGCCATTTCTGCCTGCTGACATTTACGACCCTTTCTTTCTGATAACCAAAAAACTTATTTTTTCCAAGCATGCTTTTTCTTAAACCAGGCGCCACCCTCCAAATAAAGTTGCATTCCTATAGGGTGAGGGTGTAGTGAGTTATAATCAAGAAAGGAATTTATTTAACCCAAGGTTAACATGATTAATCTTAAAGGTTAATACTTATTTCTCCTATATGCTAGTTATATTCATGATAAGGGCAGGGAATATGGAGATTTAACAGCAAACATCAGCCCAACAAATAAAAATCCTTTCACCAATGTTCTTTTTAAGATCTACTTAGTCTTAAGATAGTGATAAAGCTACATAGCAAGGACACAGTGATTTATAACAAAGTACAGTGATCTATAACAAAAGAGAAAATTCATTAACTCAAAAAGTCTAGTATTGCTAACATCAAAAACTACTATATTTCCTTTTCTATATTCCCAAATACATTGATTAATATATCCCCAGGTGTCTAAGGATATGGAGGCCTGGCGGCAATCATTGACTCAACGACAAGGAAAAGCCCTATGTCTCAAAATACTCCAAAACTCTCTGTGCTGCTTATGGTTGAGAGGCAGTAAACAATCATGTGCAGAGAGGCTTAACCTGAGATGCCCTTGTCCCACCTAGGGCAGGGAATTGGCAGCAATTATTGACACAACAAATGAAAAAACCCTTTACCAATATAATTCCCAACCAACCCACTATACTAATAATTTCTAACTTCCCACAAGAATTTGCCTTTAGTAAGTCAAAACATCTCATGCCTCTCATGGTTGGAGGGCGGTTGTGGCCGGAGGAACCTATACAGGCAGGCTAGATAACCTTCAGAGGAGTCCCGTAAGTTGAAACACTCTAGTCACACCCAGGAATTTTTACTGCCTTGGAGCTGCATGTTTACTCCTTCTCCGAGAGAAACAGTTATGGAGGAGAGCCCCCCGTAGGTGAGAGTACAGAACAGACTCTGGTTTTGGGGTTAGATGCTCGGGAGCAGGGGATTTCCTGAGGCTTGATCATTCCTTTGCGTATGTATGCCGAAGCCTCCTTCCTCATGACCTTTGCCATGGGCGGAGTTCCTTACGCTGGCCCCCAACAGACAGTGACCCCCATTTTCTCTCTCTTTCACTCACCAAAGCTCCCCACTTCTGGCCTGGCCTGAACGGAGGTGAGGGGGTGGGTTCCCCGGACCCAGAGTCTCTGGCTGGAGAGCGAGCGCCACCTGCTGGCCCCAGAAGCCCACTGTTTTTCAGTTCGTCTCTGGACAGAGGCTTCCCTGGTGGCTCAGAGGTTAAAAGCGTCTGCCTGGAATGCAGGAGACCCAAGTTCAATTCCTGGGTCGGGAAGATCCCCTGGAGAAGGAAATGGCAACCCACTCCAGTACTCTTGCCTGGAAAATTCCATGGAGGGAGGAGCCTGGTAGGCTATAGTCCATGGGGTCACAAAGAGTCGGACACGACTGAGCAACTTCACTTCACTGGACAGAGGAGCCTTGCGGGCTGTGGGCCGCTGCTGCTGCTAAGTCGCTTCAGTCGTATCCGACTCTGTGCGGCCCCATAGACTGCAGCCCACCAGGCTCCCTGCCCCTGGGATTCTCAAGGCAAGAACACTGGAGTGGGTTGCCATTTCCTTCTCCAATGCATGAAAGTGAAAAGTGAAAGTGAAGTTGCTCAGTCGTTTCCTACTCTTAGCCACCCCATGGACTGCAGCCTACCAGGCTCCTCCGTCCACAGGACTCTTTATAAGGTCGCAAAGACATGACTAAAGCGACTTAGCTCAGGCATGCACGGTCCCTAAAATCAGGGGTACAAAGATCCCATTTGTCTAATTCTTGGATAAAGATGCTGTTGATTCTGCCTTTGATCTGTACAATAGGTGCTGGGTTCTTGGGCCCTGAAACGAAACGAAATGAAATGAAAGTCGTTCAGTTGTGTGCGACTCTTTGCGACCCCATGGACTATGCAGTCCATGGAATTCTCCTGGCCAGAAACCTGGAGTGGGTAGCCTTTCCCTTCTCCAGGGGATCTTCCCAACCCAGGGATCGAACCCAGGTCTCCTGCATTGCAGGTGGATTCTTTACCAACTGAGCTATCAGGGAAGCCTCATGGGCTTAACTATTCTTCAGCAATATTCTTCACTATTCTTCAGCGTTCCTGCCTTGAGAACCCCATGAACAGTACGAAAAGGCTTTACAGGATGCAATTATTAGAAGCAATCTCCACCCCCAGTAAACTTATTAACAGAGGCTCCCCTTTTGTTCAGGGTCTGGCACTCAGCACGTGTGCAGCGAGATCTAAACCACCCTCACCTCTCCTGGGACGAATCCTCATCCCATAGAAAGGCTTTTTCATAAGTCTGTGGCCTGGAGACCCACGGTGAGTTTGTCTCAAAGCTGTGATGGTTTGTAAGTTGTGGACTGAGATGATTGTACGCAGAAGACTGGGCATTTTGCTGTTTAGTTATGTCTGACTGTGAACTCATGGACTGCAGCCCACCAGCCTCCTCCGTCCTCCACTGTCTCCAGGAATTTGCTCAGTTCATGTTCATTGAGTCAGTGGGCACATCGGAGATAATTCACTTGTCAGAGCCCCCTCATAGAGAGCTGAAAGCAATCAATTCTCTGTACCAATGCATCATTGCCGCGAAGGATCCCGCATCCATTTTCTTCCTCCTCTTTGCGCTCTTTCTCCTTTTAGTGACTCCAGAAATATTCCTGGACACGCAGACTCACTCGGAGCACTTGTGCCTCGTGGCAGAGGGGCACTTTCCAAAATTAAACCATCTGTTTCACTTGTAATTTGCATACATGCAAATTAATATTGGCCTAGATATAAATGTACAACGCCAAAACCAATTCTTCATGTTTCTCCATGAATCTTGACACTGCTGTCAGGGGTGCTGAAAATCATCTGTACAGTAATAATTTGCATGATAAAATTCAAATGGTTTGCATTATTTTCTGCTACAATGATAATCTATTTCATACGGCCCTATTACAATGTTTGAAGGAGACGTGTAAATTCCTGGTTCATTTCTGAATCTAATTTTTGCATTAAAGCTTTTATTACAATTCCAGTTGTTAGAGCTGTAGCAGATAAAAGTCCCTTTCAAATGAAACTAATAAAAAAATGATCTAAGAACCCTAATGACTCAAGAAAGTTTGTCTAATTTGTCATTACTATCAATAAAATGCAAATCGTATGGAAATATTGATTATAACAACATAATTAGTGTCTTCTGCTGAAACAAGGAAAAGGTAAAACTGTATGGGTGATGGATCGCTCATGAATTATGTATGTTGCCACTTAATCTTTTATTCAGGCAGCATAACCTATCCACAGGACACACACAGTAATAAACTCAGATGTCCTTGATAGTTTACCAATTTTCAGTCTATTCAAACCACAGCTTTACATGCATTGCTCAGCAGGTCAGAGAAGGGTGATGAGACATTTCGGCGTGGCTGACAACTCCATTAGAAAGGAGGTTCAGGCACTGAGATGACCTGGAAAGGTGGCCCCACTTCATGGCAAATGAAGGAGAAAAGGGAGAAGCAGGGACTGATTTCCTCTTCCTGAGCTCTGAAATCGCTGTGGACAGTGACTGCAGCCATGGAATCAGATGACTGCTTCTTGGCAGGAAGCTGTGACAGACCTAGACCGTGTATTAAAAAGCAAAGAAGTCACTTTGCCAACAAAAGTCCGTACAGTCAAGGCTATGGTCTCTCCATAGTCATGCACCGATGTGAGAGCTGGACCATAGAGACGGCTTAGTGCCAAAGAATTTATGCCTTCAGACTGCGATGCTGGAGAAGACTCTTGAGAGTCCCTTGGAAAACAAGGAGATCCAACCAGTCAACTATAAAGGAAATTGACCCTGAATACTCATTGGAAGGACTGACGCTGAAGCTGAAGCTCCAATACTTCAGCCATCTGATGCAAAGAGCTGACTCACTGGGAAAGATCCTGATGCTGGGAAAGATTGAAGGCAGGAGGAGAAGGGTTGGTTCAAAGAATGAGATGGTTGGATGGCATCACTGATTCAATGAACATGAACTTGGGCAAACACTGGGAGATGGTGAGGGACAGGGAGGCCTGGTGTGCTGCAGTGCAGGGGGTTGCAAAGGGTCAGACATAACTTAGCAGCTGAACAACAACAGGCAGCTATGAAACAGCGACACTGGCTTTGCTGAAGGACTCTCAAGTCAAATCTGAGAAGCCTCTTTTTTTTTTTTAACAGAAATGTGGAAACCATAGCTTCTGACATCTGTCAAGCTTCATGCTCCAAGGATACAAAATATGTACCCTTGGTTCCTACCCTGGACCAAGAAGTTGGTCCTTACCCTAAAGGACTCTCATATTTTAGCTTTGCAGAGGAACACCCATTTAAAGAATAATTTCCATTCAGAACCACTTGCTACAAAACAGCATGGCAAGTCCTCAAAAAGTTCAAAATAGAATTACCATGTGTTCCTGCAGCTCCATCTCTGGGAATATACCCAAAAGAATTGAAAGCCAGGTCTCAAATGATGTTTGCTATTCACAACAGCCCAGAGGTGGGAAAGTCCAAACGCCCGCCAAAGTATGAACAGATAAAGGGTGCTGTGCCCACACTGGAATATCATGCAGCCTTTAAAAGAAAGAACTTCACACACATGCTGCAACACGAATGAGCCTCAAGGACATTGTAAGTGAAATAAGACTTCCCCGAAGAACAGTACTGCATGATCCTGTGTGTGTGAAGACCCTGCACGCAAGCATGCTAAGTCACTTCACTGCGACCCCACGGCCTATAGCCCCCCAGGCTCGTCCGTCCACGGGATCCTCCAGGACAGAAGACTGGAGTGGGTTGCCATGTCTTCCTGCAGAGGATCTTCCTGACCCAGGGGTCGAACCCACATCTGCTGTGTCTCCTGCACTGGCAGGCAGATTCCTTACCAGAGCCACTGGGGAAAGTGAAAGGAAAGTGAAAGTCATCCAGTCGTGTCCAGCTCTTTGTGACCGACCTCATAGACTATACAGTCCATGGGATTCTCCAGGCCAGAATCCTGGAGTGGGTAACTGCTCCCTTCTCCAGGGGATCTTCACACCCCAGGGATCGAACCCAGGTCTCCCACATTGCAGGCAGATTCTTTACCAGCTGAGCCACCAGGGAAGCCCAAGAATACTGGAGTGGGTAGCCTATCCCTTCTCCAGGGGATCTTCCCGACCCAGGAATCGAACCAGGGTCTCCTGCTTTGCAGGCGGATTCTTCACCAGCTGAGCCACCGGGGAAGCCCCTGTGAGGTCCCTGGAGGAGCCAGATTCACAAAGACAGAAAGCAGAGCAGCGGTCGCTGGGGCTGGGTTCAGAGCCTCAGTTCCGCAAGAGCAAACGAGGTCTAGACATGGATGGTGATGATGACTGCCCAGTGGTGTGAATCCACCTAATGCCACTGAATTAAACACTTAAAAGTGGTTAGGCTGGAATTCTACAGTATTTTTTTACTGACATATGGTTACAATGGCGTGTTAGTTTCAAGTATAGAACAGTGATTCAGTTTTTAATTGGACAATAGTTGGTTTACAATGCTGCACTAGTTTCTGCTGTGCAACAAAGCAAGTCGACTACATGTATGTGTGTGTCCTCTCCCTCTTGGACCTCCCTCTCTCCCCTCCCCCATCTGACCCACCTAGGTCATCACAGAACAGTGAGGTGTGCTCCCCGTGCCATACGGCAGCTTCCCACTGGCTATCGGTTTTACCCATGGCCTTGCATAAATATCACTGCAATCTTCCAGTTCATCCCACCCTCTCCCTTACCTCCCTGTGCCCCCTGATTGCTCTCGACATCTGAGTTTCTATATTCCTGCTCTGCAAATAGGTTCATAAGTACCATTTTTCTAGATTCCACATCTGTGGTTAATATGGGCTTTTCTCATAGCTCAGTGGGTTAAGAATCTGCCTGCAGTGCAGGAGACCTGGGTTCGATTCCTGGGTTGGGACGATCCCCCTGGAGAAGGAAATGGCAACCCACCATTAATCTTGCCTGGAGAATCCCATGGATTCTGACACGCTACAGTCCATAGGGTCACATGAGCAGCCACGACGTAGTGACTGAATCACCACCACCATGTGTTAATACACGGCGTTTGTTTCCCTCTTTCTGACTTACTTCACTCTGTGTGACAGACGCGAGGTTCATCCATGTCTCTACAAACCACCCAGTTTCATTCCTTTTCACGGCTGATAACATCTCACTGGATATATGTACGTTACATGTGTGTGTTAGTCGCTCAGTCGTGTCCAGCTCTTGTGGCCCCATGGACTGCAGCCCACCAGGTTCCTCCATCCATGGGATTTACCAGGCAAGAATACTGGAGTGGGTTGTCAAGCCCTTCTCAAGAGGATCTTCCTGACCCGAAGATTGAACCCTGGTATCCCACATTGCAGGGGGATTCTTCACTGTCTGAGCCACCAGGGAAGTCCATGTACCCTATTACTTGCTACTAAATCACACATTTGTTCACTCTTTCACTCATCAAAAGACATTTTTATGAGGCTCAGTAGCGATGCTGGGCTAGAGCACGGAGGATAAGAGACCACGGTCCCCACTCCTCTGATCTTCTTACTGCCTCCAGATCGAGCCTTTTCCAGAATGTATATGACATCATATAGTATATGGAATCATATAGTATATGTAGGCTTTTCAGCTCAGCTTCTTTCACTTAGTGACATGTATTTAAGATTCCTCTGTGTCTTTTCATGTCTCAGAAGTTCATTTCCTCTTAAAGCTGACTAATAATCCATGGTCTGGATGCACCATCACTTTTTTATTCATTTACCTAGTGAAGAACATCTTGCTTGCTTCCAAGTTTTGGCAATTATGAGCAAAGTGGCAGATTTATATGTGGACATACGTTTTCACCAGGCTCTCCGGATGGCCGAGTGGGTAAATAATCTGCCTGCAATGCAGGAGACACAGGAGACTCAGGTTTGATCCCTAGGTTGGGAAGATCCCCTGGAGGAGGAAACGGCAACCCACTCAGTACTCTTGCCTGAAAAATCCCATGGATAGATAGAGGAGGCGCCTGGTGGGCTACAGCTAGAAAAAAAAAAAAAGGTCACAAAGAGTTGGACACAAATGAGCGACGAAGCATAAGGTCCCAGAAGTTTTCAACTCCTTTGAGAAAAGATTAAGGATCACCATCACTGCGTTGCATGATAAGAGTATGCTTCGTTTTGTAAGGAACTGCCAAACTGTCTTCCAAAGGGGCTGAGCCATTTTGCACTCCCACGAGCCATACATGAGAGTTCCTGTCGCTTCACATCCTTGCCAGTATTTGGTGGTGTCAGCGTTCCAGATTTTAGCCGTTCTAAAAAGTGTGTAATAGTAGGATTTTATATCTTCGTATAAAGCTTTCCTTCCTACATTGTGGTCGGCATACCTGTCATGCAACGGACTGCCCAGTGAAATGAGCTCCTCAGATTTCCAGGGAAGAACTCTAGCCAGCAGGAGTGATACAAACCTGAAATGATAACCCAAGCCTTGCAGAGCATGTGTTTCTTGGACAAAAGAGCCCCAGAGCGGGCACTCAGATGCTGAACCTCTTTATGTTGATCACAGGGCAGCCTCTGTCCCAGAAATCATATTCCCAGCTTCTTAATAGAAAGGCATTTCAGGGTGAAGCTAAAGTTTCAGCCGAGGCTGCCAGCATAGATTTGCAATCTTAATAAAACTGAGACTGGCCTTTTATTCCCTGGAGGTGGCACAGTTTTTATGGTGTGAAGGATAAAAATGCAAATGGATCCTTTCCACTCGCTTGAAATGGAAATCTGAGAAACATACCAGGAGGCTGCATCTGGGAGCAAGCTCATCCCAGGACTCTGCCTGGTCACTTCCAAATCCTTTACTCATTTCCCCCCAGATTTGAAAATCATGAAACCTCAGACACTGAATATGTGACATTAAATTTCAAAGTAGCAAAAACTGACTTGCTTGGTGGGATGGCTGATTTTGTGTGTGTCAGCTTGGCTAGGCTACGGTGCCCAGATATTAAGTCAAACACTGATCCAGATGTTGCTATGAGGGTATATTTTGAATGTGATTAGTCTTTAAATCAGTGGACTTTGAGTAAAGTAGATGACCTTCCATAATGTGGGTGGCCCTTGTGCAATCAGTTGGAAACCTTAAGGGGCTTTGAGGTCCCTGAAAGAGAAAGAAATTTTGCCTCCAGACTATCTGGACTCGAGCTGCAATATCTACCTTAGCCAGAATTTACAGCTTGCCAGCCTGTCCAGAGAATTTCAGACCTGTTGGCCCCCTCAGACCATGTGAGCCAATTCCTGCATTTTCTCAGTCTCCCTCTCTTCACATCAGCGAGTGCTCTCTCCCCGGTGGAAGACCCCAACTGTCCCCAAGTCAGCTCCCCAAGCTTGGTTGCAGCCGATCTCCCCTTCCCACCTCTCCAGGCAGCTCCTCACAGGGCAGGAAAGCAGGCTTCCCCACACGAGTGAACTCAGAGCACAGCAGAGCAGTCCCTCTCCGGACTCCTGGCTGTGAGCCTGTCCCTGAGCCAAGGGCCCTGCCTGGCTCAGAGGTTTATTCCCAGGCAGCCGCACTGTTTGGGCAGGCGGGATCCTGGGCAGCACTAACGACAGACATCCCTGCCAGAGACGAGCCAAGAGGGGGACAACCTGCAAGGAAAGCAGGCTTCCCCACACGAGTGAACTCAGAGCACAGCAGAGCAGTCCCTCTCCGGACTCCTGGCTGTGAGCCTGTCCCTGAGCCAAGGGCCCTGCCTGGCTCAGAGGTTTATTCCCAGGCAGCCGCACTGTTTGGGCAGGCGGGATCCTGGGCAGCACTAACGACAGACATCCCTGCCAGAGACGAGCCAAGAGGGGGACAACCTGCCGTAAAGCCGGGTAGCTCTTGCCGAGCGGGGAGCTAATGGAGAGATGACCCCCAGCGTCCTCCCAGACCATCCACTGCCCCCCACCCCCCGCCCCCGCCGAATGCACGGGATGCTGGCAGGAGGCAAGGACGCTGCCTCAGCCACTCAGCGCCCCCCTGCTGGGCACCTCTGAGTTCCTTCACTCTGCCAGAACCTCCTCCCAACCTCATCCCCACCTATTTTGGGTAAAGTTGAAACACCAATACTTTGGCCACCTGATGAGAAGAACTGACTCATTGGAAAAGACCCTGATGCTGGGAAAGATCGAAGGCAGGAGGAGAAGAGGGTGACAGAGGATGAGATGGTTGGATGGCATCACCGACTCAATGGACATGAGTTTGAGTAAACTCTGGGAGTTGGTGACGGACAGGGAAGCCTGGCGTGCTGCAGTCCATGGGGTCGCAAAGAGTCGGACATGACTGAGTAACTGAACTGAACTGAACTGATGGGACTGGATTCCAGACTTCTGTAAGCTTCATCCGGCACACTCCCACCTCCTTCATGCTGCAAAGGAAAAACCACCCCATGTATATTCTTTCAGATGTGTGGATGAGGTGAAGTAAAAATCAGGGATAAAGAAGAGATGACTCAAACCTCATTCCAAGTGAGATGGATCCTCCCCAAACTTAAAAAAAAAAAAAATCACAGAGAATTGCATACTGTGAAACCAAAGCTGGCAAACAGTGAGTTCTAGATTGTCTTCAGGCGATTATCATGTGATAGTGACATTTTAATTGTCAACAGAATTTTCTGTCCATTCTTCTACAAAATGATGGGTTCCACATTGCTGCTCTTTTGTATCTGAGTGACTGAGCCGTCGCTGTGTGGAAGCTTTAACATTGCTATTATCTCCTGGCGGAACGTCATCTGAGCCAGTGAGCCATGGTGGTCTCTGTGCTGAAAAACTCCAGAAAATCCATGTCCTTGAAACAGACATTGGTGGTGACCAGGGCTATGAAGAAAGCCACAGCCGTACTATCTATCGTCTGCCTTGCTGTCCTCTCAGCGGAGGCCACTGCAAAATGTGAAAGATGCGAGCCAAACGCAGAAGTAGATTGATACTGGTGAAACCTCATGTTTAAAATACCGAAGCATCAGGCAAAGGCAGTGCAAAATACGAACAGTGCTGGCAACATGGCCGGTGGTCAGCTTGCCTGGAGCCAGAGTCCAGATCTCTCTGGCTGTGAAGTCTCCGGCAATGGTTATAAAGCAAAGAAACCTGGAAGAAAGCAGAAAGGCTAAGATGACTCTTATAATAAGGAGCTGGAAGCTGGGGGTGGGAGAAGAGCAGAAAAAGCCAAGGATGTGGTGCCGGAGACGTTCCAGGGTTTGCAGAGATGGAGAGCAAAGAGGCAACAATGGTTATAAAGCAAAGAAACCTGGAAGAAAGCAGAAAGGCTAAGATGACTCTTATAATAAGGAGCTGGAAGCTGGGGGTGGGAGAAGAGCAGAAAAAGCCAAGGATGTGGTGCCGGAGACGTTCCAGGGTTTGCAGAGATGGAGAGCAAAGAGGCAGGATGAAAAGGAACGTTTGGAACCCCAGTGTGTGAAACATTTTTCCTCTAAGCTCTTTTCTTCCCTGGTGGCTCAGCTGGTAAAGAATCTGCCTGCAATGCAGGAGACCTGGGTTCAACCCCCGGGTTGAGAAGATCCCCTGGAGAAGGGAATGACTACCCACTCCAGTATTCCACTGGAGAATTCCATGGACTCCATAGTCTATGGGGTCTCAAAGGGTTGGACACGACTGAGCGACTCCCATTTTCACTTTCTTTTCTTAGAGCTAGTATCACTGTGGGAGGTGGGAGGGCCCAGTGGATCACTGAGACATTTTCCTATTTCACCAGGCAGAGAAAACCAGCTGAAAAATCATTCATGACCCGGCTGTTTTTGAGACTTCCTTTATATGAGATCTCTGTTTTATTTTGCTGTTTGTTTGTTTTTTTTTTTTTGTCACTGAAGTATAGTTGAATTTCAGTGCAGTGACAAGTTTCAAGCATTGCTGTTGTTCAGCTGCTCCAGCTCTTCATTACCCCACGGACTGCACCACGCCAGGCCTCCCTGTCCTTAACCAACTCCCAGAGCTTGCTCAAACTCATGTCCATTGAGTCAGTGATGCCATCCAACCATCTCATCCTCTGTCGTCCCCTTCTCCTCCTGCCTTCAATCTTTCTCAGCATCAGGGTCTTTTCCAAAGAGTCAGCTCTTTGTATTAGGTGGCCAAAGTGTTCGAGCTTCAGCATCAATCCTTCCAGTGAATATTCAGTGTTGATTGAATATTCAGTGTTGATCTTCTTGCAGTCCAAGGGACTCTCCAGAGTCTTCTCCAACACCACAGTTCAAAAGCATCAATTCTTCGGTGCTCACTCAGCCTTCCTTATGGTCCAACTCATATCTGTACATGACCACTGAAAAAACCATAGTTTCAGGTATATAACAATTCAGTTACATATATTATGTACATTTCAGATTTTACCCTTAAAGGTTTCTATAGAATATTGAGTATAGTTCCCTGGGTTATAGTGGCCCTTGTTGGTTATCTATTTTATATATAAGAGTGTGTGAGATATTCTTTTTGACTTGATCAGAGATATGAGCTTGAGAAAGTGTAGAGTGAGGCTGGCTGGCTCTCTCATGGAGATTCAGAAACACCGTACACCGTCCTCTCCCACCTGCCCTAATGCCCCTGTCCCCATACCACATCCTTGGCCTGGCACTCAGACCCACCTCTCCAGTCCTCTGACACCATGATCCTGCCTGGAGCTTGCCTCACTGCAGGCCTGCCCCTCACGCCCCTCTGCCACCAACCGTCCTGTTCCTGTGCCCCTGGGAGAGCAGCACAGACTCCGGGGCCTCCCCAAGTCTGTCTCAAACACTTTCTGCCTCTCACCTCTGCTGTCCTGTGGCACCAACTGATTTAGCCTTTAGCTGCAAGTGTCTCCTGGACAGCAGCCCTTCACGCCTCTTTCCTCCAGGAGCAGTGGTTAGTAAATCCCAAGTTGCTTAAACTTGTTTTTTTAATTAATTAGTTAATTTTAATTGGAGGCTAATTACTTTACAATATTGTGGTGGTTTTTGCCATACATTC
>SJYC01085497.1:0-28227 GCA_006408675.1 Madoqua kirkii | reverse complement strand
CCATATAGTAATTACATGCTTCATAACAATAATTCTGTAGTAGCACAATGATGGTTCATGATAAATGTATATATAAATGTATGTATAAATGAAAACAAAAATCCATTAAAACACACAAAAAAGTAGCAAAGTAGACTTGGAAATTTTTCCTACTTTTCCCTTTTCAGAATCAGAGAATACTTTTCTGTTCTTGGAAACCACAATTTTATTCCTACGTAAACTAGGACATAACTGAAGTGATGTAGAATGTAAGCTAGGAATAATATTTTAAAAATAATTAATTAAAAATTAAGGTACCACTGTAGGAACAAAACCTCCCCCTTGATATTCCATCTGCTCTTGGAAAAATTACATCATCTTAAATATATTAGTGATTTTTGCTATATTTTTCTGTTAATAAGTTTGCTTTCTGGTAACATTTTCTTACAAAGAGTGTTTTTAAAAGTAGCTCTGTCAAAAAGAAAGAAAAAAATTCAGTCTAAATATATTCAAATCATCTTATTTATTCTTCATTCATTAAAAACAAATATTTTTCTATTCAGGAAATGTATCTAGCACATTAATAGTTACTGGGATTCAGTTGTGAATAACAAGAAAGAGAAATGAAGCTTTCACAGTACTTTAACCCATTGGTAAATAACGAAAGGGGGAAGAAAATTATACTGCAATTGCATGGGGCATGTCAAGCTACCCCTTTGAAGCTGAAAATACTGTCTTCATTTGTCTGCTCATGGGCAGGAACCTCTTAGAAGAAACGGAGTAGCTTAGAAGAAATGGAGTAGCTTTCTTCTCTTAGAAGAAATGGAGAAATACAGTACTTGGAATGCAATCTCAAAAACAACAGAATGATCTCTGTTCATTTCCAGGGCAAATCATTCAATATCATGGTAATCCAAGTCTATGCCCCAACCAGTAATACTGAAGAAGCTGAAGTTACAAGGTCCTTCTATGAAGACCTGCAAGACCTTCTAGAACTAACATCCCAAAAAATATCCTTTTCATCATAGGGGACTGGGATGCAAAAAGTAAGAAGTCAAGAAACACCTGGAGTAACAGGCAAATTTGGCCTCAGAGTACAGAATGAAGCAGGATAAACGCTAATAGAGTTTTCCCAAGAGAACACACTGGTAATAGCAAACACCCTTTTCCACAGACACAAATGAAGACTCTACACATGGACATCACCGGATGGCCAACACCAAAATCAGATTGATTCTATTCTTTGCAGCCAAAGATGGAGAAGTTCTATACAGTCAACAAAAACAAGACCAGGAGCTGACTGTAGCTCAGATCAAGAATTCCTTATTGCCAAATTCAGATTTAAATTGAAGTAAGTGGGGAAAACCACTAGGCCATTCAGGTATGACCTAAATCAAATCCCTTATGATTATACAGTGGAAGTGAGAAATAGATTTAAGGGACTAGATCTGATAGAATGTGTGATGAACTATGGACAGAGTTTCATGACATTGTACAAGAGACAGAGAGCAAGACGATCCCCAAGAAAAAGAAATGCAAAACAGCAAAATGACTGTCTGCAGAGGCCTTACAAATAGCTGTCAAAAGAAGAGAAGCAAAAGTGAAGGAGAAAAGGAAAGAAATACCCATTAGAATGCAGAGTTCCAAAGAATAGCAAGAAGAAACAAGAAAGCATTCTTCAGTGATCAGTGTAAAGAAATAGAGGAAAATAATAGAATGGGAAAAACTAGAAATCTCTTTCAGAAAATTAGAGATACCAAGGGAACATTTCATGCAAAGATGGGTTTGATAAAGAACAGAAATGGTATGGACCTAAAAGAAGCAGAAGATATTAAGAAGAGGTGGCCAGAATACACAAAGAGCTGTACAAAAGTTATCATGACCCAGATAATCACGATGGTATGATCACTCACCTAAAGCCAGACATCCTGGAATGTGAAGTCAAGTGGGCCTTAGGAAGCATCACTATGAACAAAACTAGTGCAGGTGGTGAAATACCAGTTGAGCTATTTCGAATCCTAAAACATAATGCTGTGAAAGTGCTGCACTCAATATGCCAGTAAATTTGGAAAATTCAGCAGTGGCCACAGGACTGGAAAAAGTCCATTTTCATTACAGTCCACCAAAAAGGCAATGCCAAACAATGTACAAACTACTGCACAATTACACTCATCTTACACGCTAGCAAAGTAACACTCAAATTTCCCCAAGCCAAGCTTAAGCAATACTTGGACCATGAACTTTCAGATGTTCAAACTGGTTTCAGAAAAGGCAGAGGAACCAGAGATCAAATTGCCAGTATCCACTGGATCATCAAAAAGCAAGAGAGTTCCAGAAAAAAAAAAAATCTATTTCTGCTTTAATGACCATGCCAAAGCCTTTGACTGTGTGGATCACAATAAACTGTGGGAAATTCTGAAAGAGATGGGAATACCAAACCACCTGACCTGCCTCTTGAGAAACCTATATTCAGGTGAGGAAGCAACAGTTAGAACCGGACATGGAACAGTAGAATGGCTCTAAATAAGAAAAGGAGTACGTCAAGGCTATATATCATCACCCTGCTTATTTAACTTATATGCAGAATACATCATGAGAAACACTGGACTGGAAGAAGCACAAGCTGGAATCAAAATTGCCAGAAGAAATATCAATAACTTCAGATATGTGGATGCCACCACCCTTATGGCAGGAAGTGAAAAAGAACTAAAGAGCTTCTTGATGAAAGTGAAAGAGGAGAGTGGAAAAGTTGACTTAAAACTCAGCATTCAGAAAATGAAGATCATGGCATCTGGTCCCATCACTTCATGGGGAATAGATGGGGAAACAGTGGAAACAGTGTCAGACTTTATTTTGGGGGCCTCCAAAATCAGTGCAGATAGTGATTGCAGCCACGAAATTAAAAGACGCTTTCTCCTTGGAAGAAAAGTTATGTCCAACCTAGATAGTATATTCAAAAGCAGAGACATTACTTTGCAGACTAAGGTCTGTCTAGTCAAGGCTATGGTTTTTCCTGTGGTCATATATGGATGTGAGAGTTGGACTCTGAAGAAGACTGAGCACCGAAGAATTGATGCTTTTGAACTGTGGTGTTGGAGAAGACTCTTGAGAGTCCCTTGGACTGCAAGGAGATCCAACCAGTCCATTCTGAAGCAGATCAGCCTTGGGATTTCTTTGAAAGTAATGATGCTAAAACTGAAACTCCAGTACTTTGGCCACCTCATGGGAAGCGTTGACTCACTGGAAAAGACTCTGATGCTGGAAGGGATTGATGCAGGAGGAGAAGGGGATGACAGAGGATGAGATGGCTGGATGGCATCACTGACTCGATGAATGTGAGTCTGAGTGAACTCCGGGAGTTGGTGGTAGACAGGGAGGCCTGGCATGCTGCGATTCATGGAGTCAGAAACAGTCGGACATGATTGAGCGACTCAACTGAAATGAACTGAACTGAAAGTAAGATAGCACTTTTTAAAAGACCCTAAGCTTTTTTTTAACTGAACTATATTAGAGATGTAACACTGTAGAAGCTTAAAGTGTACAACCTGTTAATTTGTTACATTTATAGACTATAGTAGGGCTTCCCTAGTGGCTCAGATTGTAAAGAATCTTCCAACAATGTGGACAACCTGGATTTGGTCCCTGGTTCAAGAAGATCTGGAGAAGGAAATGGCAAGCCATTCATGTAAATCTTGCCTGCAGAATTCCATAGCCTGGGAGGCTACAGTTCATGGGGTCACAAAGAGTCGGACATGACTGACTAATACTTCACTTAACTTCATAGAGTATATTATGATTGTCATCACAAGAATATACAATGGAGAAAAGACAATCTATTTAACAAGTGGTGCTGAGAAAACTGGTCAACCACCTGTAAAAGAATGATGCTAGAATACTTTCTAACACCATCTTTAAAAAAAATAATAAACTCAAAACAGATTAAAGATCTAAATGTAAGACCAGATACTATAAAACTCCTAGAGGAAAACAAAGGCAAACACTCTCTGACATAAATCACAGCAGGATCCTCTATGACCCATTTCCCAGAGTAATGGAAATAAAAGCAAAAATAAACAAATGGGACCTAATTAAACTTAAAAGTTTTTGCACAAAGATGGAAACTTTAAGCAAGGTGAAAAGATAGCCTTCAGAATGGGAGAAAATAATAGCAAATGAAGCAACTGACAAATAACTAATCTCAAAAATATATAAGTAGCTCATGCAGCTCAATTCCAGCAAAATAAATGACCAAATCAAAAAATGGGCCAAAGAACTAAACAAATGTTTCTCCAAAGAAGACATACAGATGGCTAGCAAACACATGAAAAGATGCTCAACATCACTCATTATCAGAGAAATGCAAATCAAAACCACAATGGGGTACCATCTCACACTGATCAGAATGGCTGCTATCAAAGTCTGCAAACAATAAATGCTGGAGAGGGTGTGGAGAAAAGGGAACCCTCTTACACTGTTGGTGGGAATGCAAACTAGTACAGCCACTATGGAGAACAGTGTGGAGATTCCTTAAAAAACTGGAAATAGAACTGCCGCATAACCCAGCAATCCCACTACTGGGAATACACACTGAGGAAACCATAATTGAAAGAGACACATCTACCCTAATATTCATTACAACACTGTTTACAATAGCTAGGACATAGAAGCAACCTAGATGTTCATCGGCAGGCAAATGGTTAAGAAAGCTGCGGTACATATACACAATGGAATATTACTCAGCTACTAAAAAGAACACAGTTGACTCAGTTCTAATGAGGTGAATGAAACTGGAGCCTATTATATAGAGTGAAATAAGTCAGTAAGAAAAAAAAATACAATATATTAACATATATATATGGAATTTAGAAAGATGGTCACGATGACCCTATATGCAAGTCAGCAAAAGAGACACAGACATAAAGAACAGACTTCTGGACTCTGCATGAAAAGGTGAGGGTGAGATGATTTGAGAGAACAGCATTGAAAGCTGTGTATTACCACATGTGAAATACATGACCAGTCCAAGTTTGATGCATGAAACAGGGCACTCAAAGCCAGTGCACTGGGACAACCCTGAGGGATGAAATGGGAGGGAGGTGGGAGGGGGGTTCAGGATGGGAGACACATGTGCTGATTCATGTCAATGTATGTCAAAAACCACTACAATATTGTAAAGTAATTAAGCTCCAATTAAAATAAACTAATTAAGATAATATGATTGCCATCAATAAAAAGAAAAGAAACTTGCAAGTTGTGTTGGAAGTTACATTTATTCTGCAAGGCAGGTAGAGCAGGGTTTAAAAGCACTAGTAATAAAGATATTTTTGAAAACATTAAAAAAAATTCTCAATTGTCATATCAGTCAGGCCACAGTTCTTTTAATTGGACTCTTTTTATCTGCATTGAATATGGGCATACTGGTATCATACTTCCCAAATCCCCCACCTGGAAACTTTGGGATCTAAGACCTCTAAATGTTAATTAAATTCAAATCCTTTTCATTCCTAAGCTACCATACCCCAGAACAGCAGAGTGTGTTAAGACATTGTCGTTACCTACAATCAAAGAAAAAGTGGACTATTCAATCTTTCATATGTTCGCAGTTATGTCTTGTAGTTCTTTGCCACAGATCTAACAGTTGGTTCTGTAAGTAAAACAAAAACACATAGTTACTCTATGAAGCATTTTCAATGGTGTGAGTCTACATTAAAACTCTTTCTTGTTTGGACTTTCTTGTGACTTGACCCTGGTTAGGTGTTTGGAAGCAGTAGGGATGAAGGAGGAAGTTCATGAGAAGAATAAACATCTTTACATGACAGTGCTTTCTTTTTTTTTTTTAATGAGGCAGTAAGGTAGTATGTAGGTAGAGAAGATTGCTCTTTCCTCTCTTTCAAGAAAGAGGAAACTACGTATGTGTATATTTGTACACTCACAGTTCTTCACGTTCACTTTTCACTTTCATGCATTGGAGAAGGAAATGGTGACCCACTCCAGTGTCCTTGCCTGGAGAATCCCAGGGACGGGGGACCCTGGTGGCTGCCATCTCTGGGGTCGCACAGAGTCGGACACGACTGAAGCGACTTAGCAGCAGCAGCAGCACAGTTCTTACTTATTTTCATACAAATGTGTCTGTTCTAGATCTCAGAATCCCACTCTCTACCAGAGCACTGGTAAACAAACATTCCTCATGAGGTTGCACATTCAGATTTCTATGAGGTTCTACAGTGTTTATTATAAAACCCTGGACAGGAATCAGATCTTATTCTCTGTCTGCAAGAGATGTGGTGACAATGGTCAAAGGAACTCTATATTCAAAGCATATCCAGAAGATATACTAGATATAGTATATTTGAGGAAGTACCTAAATTAGATACAGTATACAGCCTTTTTTCAAAGGAAAATAATATTCCTTTTCCTGAAGTGAAAGTGAAAGTGAAGTCGCTCAGTCATGTCTGACTCTTTGCGACCCCGTGGACTGTAGCCTACCTGCTCCTCCGTCCGTGGGATTTTCCAGGCAAAGGTACTGGAGTGGGTTGCCATTTCCTTCTCCAGAGGATCTTCCTGACCGAGGGATCAAACTCAGGTCTACCTGCATTGCAGGAAAACGCTTTACCCTTCAATTAAAACTCTGCCACCTGCCTGGAATTTACTACTGTGAAAATCTCATAGGAACAGAATTCAAATGTAGCAGCTATGATTTACTTTTACTTAGAGTAAATCACTTAAAATGATTAGCCTTAAATTTAACAAAAGCTAAAAGCAAAAACGTTGTATAATTTACATATTCTCATTTTCAAATGGAGAAATAGATAATTTTTTCCTTGAGCCAAAGCAATTCCAAAGTTCCTGGTAAAATAAAATTATTACAAACTTAATAATTATATATGCTTTAGTAATTTATATATAGAAAAAGAAGTTCCAAATAAACAAAAATAGTCATACCGAATTTCTTACATAGATAAAAATACAAATAAGAAAGCAAATCAAAATCAGAAAGACTCTTCATGACTATTTAATCAGACTTCAATATTGGTAAATGATGACAAAAGATGATATACATCACTATTGCATAAATGTAATTTTCATCTGAATATCTCAGGGTTTCTTAAGCTACTCTCTTTTCTGAATTCAATCAAAACTCACTAAACTAATTCATACTTGTGGCATAACTATTTCTCTTTCAAATCCTAAAAACTATCCTCTGGCTTATAACATTCTTTCTTTACCTAATTATTATTTTTAAATTCCCTATTGTCAATTACATGTACTCTTTCCTTCTAGCTCACATAAATTCATCTACCTCAGCTTAGGCCATCTATGCTACAATCATAATAGCACAGTATTATAAACAAATTATTGTAATTGGTGTGGTTCAAGAGAAAATTTAATACTCTCCCTCTAAAAAGAAAGGATTACTTTAGGAGACAGAGAAGGAAATGGCAACCGACTCCAATATTCTTGCCTGGAGAATCCCATGGACAGAAGCGCCTGGGGTTGTAAGAGTTGGACATGACTTAGTAACTAAAGCAATACAACTTTAGGAGAAGAATTTTTTATGGAAAGAATATTAATATGAGGTCAACTCCAATAGTCAGAACCTTCCTAAGGAAAAAAGATTCCTACTAAAGTGTGATATTCTCAATGTAAGTAAACATTGGTAAGACTTTGAAGTATAACCAATAAAAAGAAGAGAGGTTTCCTAGATTACATATATTATTCCTTAAAACATAAAGAGGTTAGGATGATTTGAATCTGACTCTTTTACTGAGTCAGGAAGAACAATCATGCTGAAAGTCCATGATCAGACATGAGGCCACAGTGAGGTCTGGGAGGAAAACCTGCCAGACTGTGGATGTACACTAATAGAAATGCAACTGTAGACAGAGAACACCAGATGTCAACACAAAGGACAGGGAGAACAGTAGAACAAAACCAGTGATATTAGGCAAGCAAACAGGCAGAGACACAGCAGGGAATATCTAAGGAAATGTGTCTGATACGACTGCATGAACCCGGTGCTGTCTCATCTACCTAAAATTGACCACTATCCCATATGTGTGTTCACATTACTTATTTTCCATAAGGAACTAATTTTTATATCTCAAGTTAAAATTAAGAGTTTCAAATAAGCTTGTAAGTTAGGCTTTTCTACAGCGCTTTTCAAATACAATTACTTGTGGATTTAGCATGATTCCAATTAATTTTGCTGAATGAATATATAGTTAAGAGATATGGCTCCATTTCATTAACTTCGTCACTTTCATATTTTCAATAAATCTATGGGTCTATGCTTGAATGTTGTATGAGTTGGCATTTTGGATTTATTTGACTGCCTTTGGTGATTCAAAATCATAGCCCACTCACACTCTATAAATAATGTTTTCTTTATAGTCACACTTATACATTTGCTAAACTTATTTTTACAAATGTATATTTTTAGAATATGCCCCACTTTACTGCACACTCACTTCCAGATATTACAGTTTGAAAAGAGGGAGATGAAGCACGTATAATCTCTAAATAAAACACCATTTCCTTTAAGTATCCTTATGATATCTGATTGGCTTCCAATGTGGCACTAGAGTTAAAGAATCCTCCTGCCAATGCAGGAGATCTAAGAGATGCAAGTTCTATCCCTGGGTTGAGAAGTTTGAGAAGTTCCCCTGGAGGAGGGCATAGCAACCCACATCAGTATCTTGCCTGGAGAATCCCACAGACCCAAGAGTCTGGCGGGCTATAGTCCATAGAGTCACAAAGAGTTGGATGTGACTGAAGTGACTGAGCACGTACACATGCATGATATCTACTACTTGACACACACTAATGTAGAAAACTGAATGTACTTTGATAATTTATAAAGTTTCAGATATCCTCATTTCTATTTTTTTTTAAATTTTGGAATAGCCTCCTAAAAGATGCAAATTTCCTGACATTACATATAAATTACAATGGGATATTGTCACTCAATAGTTCAAGTTTACATGAGTCAAGGGTTCTGCTTAAGCATGTAAAATCTGAGGTGGTTTGTCTCCACAACCTGAAGTAAAAGCCACGTTAAGTTTTGGGACTCTAACATCCATAAGAATAATCTTCTTGAGTATTTGATGTTTTATAGTTTCTAGATTCATCTCCATTGTATCACTATTTCAAAATGTGTTTATATATTATTCAATGAAATTTGACTACTATAAACAATTTTTGTTGCTTAGTCACTCAGTAGTGTCCAACTCAATTGTGTAGAACTCTTTGCAGCCCCATATCCTGTAAGATAGACAGATAAGATAACCCATCTTATCTGTCCATGGAGTTTTCTAGGCAAGAATACTGGAGTGGGTTGCCATTTCCAAATCCAGGGGATCTTCCCAACCCAGGGAACAAACCTGGGTCTTTTAGGACTCCTGAATTGGCAGGGGTATGTGGAAAATGCATTTACTACCCTACTTATGTGAACATAGAACTTATCTTAAAAAATAAAATCTTTAATAAGCAATAATCCAGTGTGATTTATTTGCTGATGTAGAGCAAAAAAGACAATGGCACCTCACTCCAGTACTCTTGCATGGAAAATGAGACTTCACTTTCACTTTTCACTTTCATGTGTTGGAGAAGGAAATGGCAACCCATTCCAGTGTTCTTGCCTGGAAAATCCCAGGGACGGGGGACCCTGGTGGGCTGCTGTCTACAGGGCTGCACAGGGTCAGACATGACTGAAGCGACTTAGCAGCGACAGCAACAGCTGATGTAGAGACTTCTACATGCAAACGCCCAGTATTTCTCTAGGGTATAATTCTTGGGGTCTAAATTATGTTGAGGCAATGATTACAACCTATTCTTTAGTCCAGCCTCACTTAGAGATGTCTTGGCACTCTAGTCCCTGCCTTTCACTCGGGAATCAGGGAAGGAAAAATGCATTCCCTGAGGTAAATGGTGAGCTCTGATCACTACCTTCTTCCAAGTTGGTCTCGGTCTCCACGGCTGACAGTGTTTTAATTACTCAGAATACTTGGTGCAAAAGCTAAATCCACACTAACAGGAACTTTTGCTTTATCAATTCTCCAGTGAAAATTTCTTTGAACAACCAGTGGTTTCTTGGCAGGACCTGCAGTGCTGAATCCTACCATGGAGCTACTAAAAATGGCTCCTACTAGCAGGCCTCAATTCTCCCAACATAATAAAAGATTCTCTGAAGGTGCTGCATCAGCCACCGTGAATAGTGTCTGTCTGAAGGCCCTGCCCAGTCAGTAGAAACTAAGGCCCCTCATTTCCCTCCATGACAACTCCCGGCTTTTACCCGGACATCTTCCTAAGATCACTCCTCTCCCCCTCCTGTCACTCAGAGCATGGGCACAGCACCATCTTCACATTCAAGGCTTTGTGTCCCTTTGAAGTTTCCATTGTTTATGTATCAATACATGACATCTAATGATACCTTTTTAATGTGCAGCCAATTGTTTCCCAAATTTGAGTATCTTGCAAAAGACATTTAAATAGGATGATCTGAAGTTCAGCTTCAGCTTTCGTCTTCTTCTGAAATCAGTTATCAGTTTGGACTTCAGGATTTGCAAGTTGAATGTCTACACCACTGTCATTCTCTGTCCTTCAAGGATATGACTGCACTGGTTACTGCCGTGTATGGATACAATCTCCATAACAGTGTATCACAAATCAGTGACAAGACATAGATTTATTTTTAACATATACATATTTGCTCTCAAATATTGGTGAACATTTTAGGTGTGACATGGCTTCCAAGTGGCCCAGTAGTAAAGAATATGCTAGCCAGTGCAGGAGGCACAAGAGATGTGGGTTCAATCCCTGGATTGGAAAGATCCCCTGAAGCAGAAAATGGCAACCTGCTTCAGTATTATTGCCTCAAAAATCCCATGGACAGAGGATCCTGGCAGTCTACAGTCCATGGGGTCACAAAGAGTCAGACACAACTGAGCAAATGAGCACTGAGTTCTGGGCACTGGAGAAAATACCCCCTTACTGGCTTCATTTTTTTCCACTTTGGCTTTCTTTTTGATATGATGCATTAAGGAGATAGACATTCTTACAATATCAGTAATTATAACATTAGCTTCTTTTCTGAAACGTGAACACCAATAGCCACAGCTACAACTGACAGTAAATCACCTCAAGAACAAATACAAATAAAGCAAACAAAGCAAAATGAAATTGATCAATATTTCCCTTCCCTCACTTCTTTCAACCTAACAGCTCAGTGATAAAGAATGGAATTTTATTCTCTTCTTGCCTAAAACTCTTTAATAAAATTACCTGATAGGACTTGCATTGTTCCATAATATTTAACTGGGTATATGTACATGCACACACATAAAATCCCTTTAAGTGTATAAAATTTATCCTTAAGAAATACTTATACTTTTTGTTTGGCTTGGACATTTTTACAAAACGATAGCTATGGAAGGAGTCTTGGTGAATTTCTTCAATGAGACTTTTTTTTATTGTTACCAGAATAGGGCAGGAAGAGAAAAGAAAAGAAAGAAAAAATAAGATGTATGATGATTCAGGTTAAAAAATGTACAGTCTTTGTAGGGAAGGAAAATAAGCTCTTCATGGAACCACCTTGAGAATGGTGGATGTTCTAAGTTCTACCTACCTCTGGTACCCAAAACTTTTTCCAGAATGATCTCTCTGCATTGTCTCATACCAGGCATTCTCCAACAGAAATTGGCCTCAGATTCCCAGCTACTGGAAGATGACTGAGGAACCAACAAATGCCAATATTTCTATTCCTGATGAGTAGTTTCAGAGAAGGATGCTAACACACCTGAGTATGTAGAGAGGTCAGTGTAGTGTCAGTGGTGCCTGATAAAGCTAACTCACCATGAATGAGCATCTGAATCAGCTCTGTGGGAACATTTTAGGGACCAAGGCTTCACTGGCGGCTCAGCTAGTTAAGAATCCGCCTGCAGTGCAGGAGACCCTGGTTTGATTCCTGGGTTGGGAAGATTCTCTGGAGAAAGGCTAGGCTACCTACTCCAGTATTCTTGGGCTTCCCCAGTGGCTCAGCTGGTAAAGAATCTGCCTGCAGACACATGACTTGGGAAGATCACCTGCAGTTGGGAAGATCAACTGGAGTTGGGAAGATCCGATCCCTGGGTTGCAAAGATCACCTGGAGAAGGGAACGGCCACCCACTCCAGAACTGACCTGGAGAATTCTATGGACTATATAGTCCATGGGGTCCCAAAGAATCGGACACGACTGAGCAACTTTCACTTTCAGACTTCTAGGAACATGTGATTAGAGTCCCCTCCTCCATTTAGGTGGAGAAGGAAATGGCAACCCACCCCAGTATTCTTGCCTAGAGAACTCCATGGACAGAGGAGCCTGGTGGGCTGCTTCCCATGGGGTCGCACAGAGTCACACAGGACTGAAGCGACTTAGCAGCAGCAGCAGCAGCCTCCATTTAGGTCACAGAAATCCATAATGAAAACCGTGCTGTCAGATTGGAGTGGACTTTGATTAGATCTGGAGCCATCATCTGGGACTTCCTTTGTGGCTCAAATGGTAAAGAATCTTTAACTGGCTTGTTATTAAGAGTTGACAATACATTCTTTTAACTTGGGAATTTGCCACATATGCGAACAAATAAGCTAAGCCAATGCTGTGATAGAAGCATAAAGACCAATTCCAAGGACAATTTTTAAGCAGATAAGGGAACAAGCCACACAGCATTTCCCTGCACAGATTGGGGCAACCTGGTAAGTAATTATTTCTTTAGCTCTACCTTTTGGTTGCTGCTACTGCTACTGCTAAGTCGTTTCAATCGTGTCCGACTCTAGGCGACCCCATAGACGGCAGCCCACCAGGCTCTCCCATCCCTGGGATTCTCCAGGCAAGAGTACTGGAGTGGGGTGCCATTGCCTTCTCCGACCTCTTGGTTAATTCGGTCCTTATGCTGTCTTCCCACAAGGTGGCGCTCAAGTTGAATAGCATTTTAAATCCAACTTTCAAATTTCACCTAGTTCTAAAGGAGTATGCTGTTGTTCAGTCCATAAGTCGTGTCTGACTCTGCGACCCCACGGCTTGTACCACGGACAGTATGAAAAGGCAAAAAGGAATTTGCAAATCACCTTTAAGTAAGTGGTACATAAAAACTACACTTAATTAATTCTTACAATTTGATTAATTTGTATGTATTACATGAATCAAGATAATAAAGACATCCATCACGTTCAAGAGACAAAAAGAAACTTTACTCTTCTGAAAAACAAATAAATATAAAGGAATTTGTAGATTGACCTGTCTTCAGGAAATGTTAATTGTTGAGTGGATTTTTAACTAAGTTGTGCTTGAGAGTTGGACTGTGAAGAAAGCTGAGCGCCGAAGAATTGATGCTTTTGAACTGTGGTAGTGAAGACTCTTGAGAGTCCCTTGGACTGAAAGGAGATACAACCAGTCCATTCTAAAGGAGATCAGCTCTGGGATTTCTTTGGAAAGAATGATGCTAAACCAGTACTTTGGCCACCTCATGCAAAGTTGACTCATTGGAAAAGACTCTGATGCTGGGAGGGATTGGGGGCAGGAGGAAAAGGGGGCGACAGAGGATGAGATGGCTAGATGGCATCACTGACTCGATGGACGTGAGTCTGAGTGAACTCTGGGAGTTGGTGATGGACAAGGAGGCCTGGTGTGCTGTGATTCATGGGGTCACAACGAGTCAAACACGACTGAGTGACTGAACTGAACTGAACTGAACTGTGCTTTATCCCATGAGTGTGCTTTAGGACTGTACTAAGTGCTCTCACTTTTTTCCCCCCATACTGTGAAGCATTGAAATGTGCCCCTTGCAGTGGAAGCATGGAGTCTTAACCCCTGGACTGCCAGGGAAGTCCTTAGCTAGTCTCACTTTAAATACCTGAACTGGATCTCAAGTGAGGCTTCTATGCTGCAATTCCAGCATCCATCTATCCTCTCAGTGTTCTAAAGTGGATAAAAGTCTCTTAGGACAAGTAGTGATGAAGAGCTAGAGTTATATTTTCACCTTTCCCTTTATCTTTAAAATCCCAATACCTTCTCTTCTTTCTTCAGTCCCAACCAATGACTTACTTTCTACTTAAAAGAATACCTGAAACAATTAGAAAAGTATTTCTACAAACTTACATCACCCCTTCTTCCCACCCCCAACATCCATGCCCACTTAATCAGCCTCCCTGTGTATTATAGAACTCTATCCCCTGTAAATTATCAGCTCTACCATCCCAGGGCTTCTCTGGTGGCTTAATGGTAAAGAATCTACCTGCCTATGCAGGGGACAGGGATTCCATCCCTGGGTTGGGAAGATCCCCTGGGGAAAAAAAAAAAAATAGCAACCTGCGGGGAGCCAGCATGGGAGATCCCACCCAGGACAAGCTCATGGGGAGAGACCTGATGGGGCAAGGCTAGTGAGGTCTCAAGGGGTCCTCTGCCTGAGCATCTACTCCAAAACCAAAATCTGTGTGTTTACTGTCTACTATACTATACTCTTCTGACATTACAGGGGTTATCCCCAACCACCTTTCTCTGGAAGAAGTTAACTTAGAGCTCCAACTGGTCTCCTGCATATGAAAGGAGTGTCTCAGCTCAAATCCCTCTGATGGCTCTCTAACTTGCCTGACAAGTTCCCCTGGACTTTTACAACTACGCATGTGATTGTTTACAGCTCCCCAACCTCAAGAGGCACAAAGCTTAAAACATCTTAGAGATATAGAGCCTTTTAGAGCTAAGAATTAGTTTGGTGAAGGGTTTCATAGTTGAGTTAATGTTTGCCGCCAGGCCTCCATATCCTTTATCTTTTAGGCGCCTGGGAGGATATTAATCAATGTAATCGGGATGCAGAAATAGGAATATAGTAGTTTTGATGTTAGCAATACTAGACTTTTGAGTTAATGAATTTTCTCTTTGTTATAAATCACTTTACTCCTCTTTCCTTGTTATAAATTGTTGTGTCCTTGCTATGTAAGAATGTAACCTTAATTAGTGCTTTCTGAGAGTGGCACCAGACTTTAGTAAGAACAACACTTTTAAGGCAAATAAGTTTTCTGGTTGACGGACCCTTATCAGAAAAGGGCCATAAAATGCTAATAGGCCTCCTGGCCAGAAGATGATGTAAATCACCTAAGACCTGTGTATGCAGCTAAGTATGCAGAGAGAAAGGCTGGTCTCGATAAGGGTCAGGGCTGCTGACCCTGCATGACTTTGTATTATCCATTGATATCTATGTACTACTAAAAGTATAAAAGCTTTTCCTGGAAAATAAAGGATGGACCAGTTCCTGGAAAGACTGGCTTCCCCCGTGTCTTTCTTTCTTACTCTATTTTCTGGCTGATTCCCACCTGGAGCATAGAGGCTCATCGTGTCTACTTATTTGCCTGGGCTTACAAGACCCACACGAGAGGGAGCCCAAGGCAGGGCACCCTCTGCTATTCAAGTGGGCACCTGTGGCCTTACGTAGACAGTGAAAGTTTCTTGTCTAAGGCTTTATTGGCTTTCTATGTAAACCAAGGAATACAGCCTCTTTCTCTCCTCTATTCTCTTAACTGCAAACTCTTTCCTTATCTCTCTCTAAATCTATATATATCTCTCACCACACAGTTCCCGCTTCAGATACCCTGGATCCAACCGGGGCTGGACCCCAGTAGCAACCCACTCCAGTATTCTCTCCTGGGAAATCCCACGGACAGAAGGAGGCTGACAGGCTAAAGTCCATAGGGTCACAAAAGAGTCAGACATGACTTAGCCTCTAAACAACAGTAACCACTATTCCAAGCCAACATGCCCACTTGTGTACCAGACAGATCCCATTTCCTCCTTCTACGTAAAAGCAATGATCTGACAATCACTCCCTTACCCCCTTTTGCTTTCTTCAGGATCATTGTCGTCATCATGAAGCATGCTGTTGTTTCCTTCATCCTAAAATACCACTTTTTCAACACCAATCTGTTGCCAGAAACTTATTCCATTAATTTCTTCCCCTTCATAGCAAACTACGTTGGAAAAAGTTTTTATTCTTGACGTATTTTCTTCTGTATTTCCAAGTTGGGAGTCTCACTTCTGTGGACATCTCTTTTTAGCTCTGTTTTATATGCCAGTTGTTGCCTTTTTTTGTATGTATGGTCTCATCAATGTCATGCTGGGTTTTATAATATAATTCTTACAATTTTATAAAATTATCACTGATTCACCAAGTATTTGAGAAGTGTCCAAAGATTTAAATTACAAAAACATTAATAAGTGTGTAAAATTAAATACTATAAAATAATGGTTAACATGAGGAAAAAAATATTAAAATTATATAAATTATTAAAATATATAAATTTATATGAATTATTAAAATGCATAAATTTATATAAATTATAAAAATATATAAAATTCTGGATCAATACAGAGCATATTTTTGTTATAAATAGAATTGTCCAGTTTGAATAGAAGGTTAGTTGTTTCCCTTTACACTGCAGGCAAAGGAAAGGCCAATTTTTAAGGGAATTTCAAGAGGAAAACAAGCATAAAATAAGAGCCTCCCTATTTGCTATTTATGCTCCTTGGAGAGAATAAGTTTCTGGGAATGACTTAATAGACTGACTCTTGAGCCAGAAAAGATATGATACACAGTAGTGCCAGCACTGGTTTAACAAAATAGATGACAGAAATCAAGGACAGAGTATAAAACTGGAATAAGAAACATAAGAAAGAAAAACAAACCAAAATAGTGTTCAAAATAAGAAAATAATGCTACAGAAACCCTGGATCCAACCGGGGCTGGACCCCAGTAGCAACCCACTCCAGTATTCTCTCCTGGGAAATCCCACGGACAGAAGGAGGCTGACAGGCTAAAGTCCATAGGGTCACAAAAGAGTCAGACATGACTTAGCCTCTAAACAACAGTAACCACTATTCCAGACCCCAACAGGGTCTGGTTCTCAAGCCTCAAAAGAGTATCAAAGCAGATGGCAGAAGTGAGGAATGGGTTTGTGTTCCCACAATTGTGATTGCACTTCATGTTCTGTCTCTCCATGAGACATTAGCTAAAATAATACAGATCACTCTGATGCTGGGAGGGATTAGGGGCAGGAGGAGAAGGGGATGACCGAGGATGAGATGGCTGGATAGCATCACGGACTCAATGGACGTGAGTCTGAGTGAACTCTGGGAGTTGGTGATGGACAGGGAGACCTGGCGTGCTGCGATTCATGGGGTCACAAAGAGTCGGACACGACTGAGCAACTGAACTGAACTGAACTGAACTGTGCTCTATAGATTCTGCTCCTTCTCGCATAGATCCCACTGGGAGAGAACTATGTTGTCCACACTGGATGAGAACATTTTGCCTTTCCTATCAATCCAGTTTTATTTATACTGTGGCAGAATTAGCAATTGGCATCTTCTGCACTTTGCTATCTCAAGTCAGAGTTTGTTGCACCATAGCCTTCTCATGGCCTGTTTGACCTCTGCATTCCTCAGAGTGTAAATCAGGGAGGTTGAGCAAAGATGTCCCAATAGTGTAAAACAGCCACCATCTTGTCCACTGGAAATGCAGTTACAGGGCAAGTGTATGTGTATATATATGATACAAAGAATAATACAATAACAATAATATGAGAGGTGCAAGTAGATAGGGCTTTCTTTCTTGCTTGCTTCTGCACTATGATTACTCAGAGAACATAAGATGAATACATAGGAGATTAGTAGTAGTATGAAACTCACCATGCATATGGCCCCACTGTTAAACACTATGAGTAGATTGATGACATACATAACTATCAATGGAGACAAGTTTCAACAACGGTTGTGTATCACAGAAATAGTAATCAATAACATTGGGGCCACAGAAGGGTAATCTCAAACCAAGAGAATCAGTGCTGAAGAATGGATACAGGCCCCCCCACAGTTTCACCAGTGCACCACAGACACGCTGGCTCATGATGATTGTGTACCGTGAGGTCATGCAAATTGCCACATAGTGATCAAAGGACATGAAGATGAACACCAAGATCCCTATGAACCCAAAGAAGTGAAATGAAAAGATCTGGGTCATGCACTCATTGTACAAGATGGCTTTCTCCTCAGATACAGAATCTACAATCAACCTAGGGACAGCGGTTGTTGAAAAACAAGCATCAGCAAAGGATAAGCAGAAAAGGAAGAAGTACATCAGACTCCCAAGTGTCTGGCTATTTCATATGGCCATCACAATTAGGAAGTTTGCCAACAGAGTTGCAAGGTATAGAAGCAACAACATCACAAATACTACTTTGTACTTTAGTAGATTCTGTGCTCAGTTCAGTTTAGTTCAGTTCAGTCGCTCAGTCGTGTCTGACTCTTTGCGACCCCATGAATCGCAGCACACCAGGCCTCCCTATTCATCACCATCTCTCGGAGTTCACTCAGACACATCCATCGAGTCAGTGATGCCATCCAGCCATCTCACCCTCTGTCATCCCCTTTTCCTCCTGCCCCCAATCCTTCCCCAGCATCAGAGTCTTTTCCAATGAGTCAACTCTTCACACGAGGTGGCCAAAATACTGGAGTTTCAGCTTCAGCATCATTCCTTCCAAAGAAATCCCATAATTATTAACAACTATTTTAAATAATCTTCCAATTTGGTTACTTCAATATACTTTAGAAAAAAATAGAATGAATATATTTGCATAATAAAATCTCCAAAGTTTATGGTAGACTGCACACTGTGAAAAGTATCCTTAAAAATTCATAATTAACCAATTTCACTCACTGGATAAAAATGTTAGTTCCTTACATATTCTGTGAGTGTTTTCAGGATCATGTGTGTGCGTTTATATAGTTAAATATTTCTTCTTATGCACCAATTGTATTTTCCCATTATTTCTATATTTGTAACAATAGGGCATGATTTTCTAATAAAAATCTAACATGGGGCACTAATATTTACTTGATTATCTGAATAAAATTATATGTATTTTGATTAGCAACAAAACAGTGCATAATATGGTGTATATATTTACTTATATTATCCATTTTGAATTATGTAAATCTTTTGTCAATAAAAGTTTAATACCTGTAAGTTATGAGCTTTTTTCAATTTTATACACTAAAATCTATCAAATTTACTTTTCTTTCCATTTTATTCTGTTACTTGAATTTGAAAGATTTTACCTTTATTCTTTCTTATAATATTTCTGTGCTTTTTCACTTTAATGTCAAATTGACTATGCCAAAGCTTTTGACTGTGTGGATCACAATAAACTATGAAAAATTCTGAAAGAGATGGGAATACCAGACCACCCGACCTGCCTCTTGAGAAACCTATATGCAAGTCAGGAAGCAACAGTTAGAAATGGACATGGAACAACAGACTGGTTCCAAATAGGAAAAGGAGTACGTCAAGGCTGTATATCATCATCCTGCTTACTACTTATATGCAGAGTACATCATGAGAAATGCTGGACTGCAAGAAGCACAAGCTGGAATCAAAATTGCCAGAAAAAATATCAATCACCTGAGATATGCAGATGACACCACCCTTATGGCAGAAAGTGAAGAGGAACTCAAAAGCCTCTTGATGAAAGTGAAAGAAGAGAGTGGAAAAGTTGGCTTAAATCTCAACATTCAGAAAATGAAGATCATGGCATCTGATCCCATCACTTCATGGGAAATAGATAGGGAAACAGTGGAAACAATGTCAGACTTTATTTTGGGGGGCTCCAAAATCATTGCAGATGGTGACTGCAACCATGAAATTAAAAGAGTTTACTGCTTGGAAGAACAGTTATGACCAACCTAGATAGCATATTGAAAAGCAGAGACATTACTTTGCCAAAAAAGGTCCATCTAGTCAAGGCTATGGTTTTTCCTGTGGTCATGTATGGATGTCAGAGTTGGACTGTGAAGAAAGCTGAGTTCTGAAGAATTGATGCTTTTGAACTGTGGTGTTGGAGAAGACTCTTGAGAGTCCTTTTGACTGCAAAGAGATCCAACCAGTCCATTCTAAAGGAGATCAGTCCTGGGTGTTTATTGGAAGGACTGATGCTGAAGCTGAAACTCCAGTACTTTGGCCACCTCATGCGAAGAGTTGACTCATTGGAAAAGACTCTGATGCTGGGAAGGATTGGGACAGGAGGAGAAGGGGATGACCAAGGATGAGATGGCTGGATGGCATCGCTAACTCAATGGATGTGAGTCTGAGTGAACTCCGGGAGTTGGTGATAAACAAGGAGGCCTGGCGTACTGCGATTCAGGGGTCTCAAAGAATCAGACATGACTGAGTGACTGAACTGAACTGAACTGAACTGTCTTTTTAATTTGCTTTAATATGAGTGGTTTTTGTTGTTGTTTGTTTTTTTACTTTACAATACTGTACTGAGTTTTGAGACACTTTTTCTCTTTCTGATTAATTATCATTCTTCAGTCCATCAATAACAGCATCAACTCGGTCATTAAACATGTACTAAGAAGCTACTCATATCTAGAGTCAGCTGATAGGGAATGGAAAGATATCCTCTACTTCTTCACAACTAACTCAGAGAAGTAACATTTCTCCATGTAAGATCATTAGTTATATAAAATTACACACAATTCTATGTCATAATACAAATGATTTTAATGCCAAAAGTAGAAAGATCCCTGGAGAATAGATTGATTGGACTGTTCAAATATGAGAAAGAAATGGAGCTAGGCTTTCAATATGTTAAGCTGAGGTTTCCAGCAAGAGTCTCTGAAGCCCAAGTATTCAGTAAGCTTATACTGGGTTTCCTTGAATAGAATAAATATTTCCATATCAATAAGTCAATTTCTCCCACTTACCTCTAATAAACTTACACATCTAAATAAAACTTTAGGCTTCCTTGTAGTCTAGAAAGATTTAGAAATGTTATAATAGCTATAATCTCAAAATGGCTTCCCTGATTGCTTAGTTGGTAATAATCCACCTGCAATGCAGCAGACCCTGGTTTGATTCCTGGGTCAGAAGACCCACTGGAGAAGGATAGGGCTACCCACTCCATTATTCCTGGGCTTCCCTGTGGCTCAGCTGGTAAAGAATCTGCCCGCAATGCAGGAGACCTGGGTTCGATCCCTGCGTTGGGAAGAACCCCTGGAGATAGAAAGCTACCTACCTACTCCAGTATTCTGGCCTGGAGAGTTCCATGGATTGCATAGTACATGGGGTCTCAAAGAGCTGAACACGACTCAACAACTTTCCCTCACTCCAAATGACAGTTCCAGTAATCTCTGATGAGTATTTAAAAGGAGAATAAGTTCATGATTATTCAATTTCAGTGCATTAGGTTTCCAATAGAAGATGAAGACAAAAGGCAAGGGGCCCTTTGCTGTGAAGAGAGAAGCAGTTTGGAAAGAATGATTAAATATCATTAGAAGAAGAACAGCATGCATTGCTTTAGGAAAAATATATCTTCTCTCCATAAAGACTGCACTCTCATTAAATCAGAAAGCTGTAAAAGAAAATCTGTGGGCAGATAATAGACCACTGTGAAAGTCAGTTCATGTAATTTTATTTTGTTTTGCTTTAAGCAACCAAAGAAAATATTTGGGGACATAAATACTTAATATATGCATTCAGTTCAGTTCAGTTCAGTCACTCAGTCATGTCCGACTCTTTGCGACCCCATGAATCACAGCACACCAGGCCTCCCTGTTCATCACCAACTCCCGGAGTTCACTCAGACTCACATCCATTGAGTCAGTGATGCCATCCAGCCATCTCATCCTCTGTCAACCCCTTCTCCTCCTGCCTCCAATCCCTCCCAGCATCAGAGTCTTTTCCAATGAGTCAACTCTTTGCATGAAGTGGCCAAAGTACTGGAGTTTCAGCTTTAGCATTAGGTCCGATCAATACACCCTCAGAGCTTTATGACAGAATTCAGTCTTTATTTCCAAACATCCCTGGATCATCCCACTTCACCAACTTGGTTGAAAAGAGGTTAAGGACACTTTTTCATGCTCTATCTGTTGACTCTGAATAATAAAGGACATATCTGATGACTGACTTGTTGGTATCTCTGATGCCATGAAGGATTGGTGATTAATCAGAAAGGAAAAGTATTTGAAAACTCATATTAAAGTAAATCATTAGGTCATTTGACACTAATATAAAAAAGCACAGAAGTACTATAAGAAAGAATAAAGATGATATCTCCCAAATTGAAGTAATAGAATGATGCTAGTAGTACTAGTGGTAGAGGAAACTATTTTTGCTTCCTTCATCCTTAGATTTTTACTTTCACCTGTTGAAATTTTAACCAATTCAATTATATTTGTGGCCAAAAGTCTGTATTTTTTTTTCTCCAGGTAATAGACATGTGTTTATATCTTCTCTGCTCCTATATTACTATGTGGGTTTCCATACACATATGATTGAATAAAACAATACTGGATTAAATATTTTTTTATTATCTAATCTTATCATTCAAACAAGCTTTCCCTTGTATTATTTCATCTGACTTCCATAATTTTTTGCAAGGGAACTGTAGCCATTTGTTTGTCCTTTTCTAGTTACAAAGTTTGACCTGTAATATACAGTATTTTAACTAAGGCAGTTAGGGTATAACTAGATAAGGATGTACCTAGATAGCCTAGCACTCACCCACATTTCATGTAAAATATCAAATCCCAATCATCATGTAGATTGCATCTTAGAAAAGCCATCAGAGAAGGATGTCAAATTGATACCTTAAATTTCTGTCTTGACTCCAAAATCAAGTTAATTAAACTGCATATTCAGGCTAATATCAAAGCAGAAAACTAAATGAACTTCAATGGATTACAGAGAAGAGGAGGAAAGAAGCGGCTAATGAAGTTAGAGCAGGAGTGAGGAAAGAGAGTGAGCAGAAACCAGGGAAAGAAGAGTCAGGGACAGGATACAGAAAGACAGAATGGGAAAGTGAGCAAAAATATTAGAGAGAGTAGTCTGAGCCAAAATTTCATCACAGTTCAGCTTCTTTCTTCCTGGCTGACCACACAGTCACTTTCCTCTAAACCAAAAAGGTAGTCCGATTATGAGCAAAGGGTTGTCAGGGGGCTTGAAAATTCAGCTGTGTAGAAAGCACAGTTCTATTTTATATTCTGTCCTAGAAACATCAGGAATGACCTACACTTTCAACAAGAAGATCCCCAAGACAGAAATTTCTACCAAGTTGGCCTCAATCCAGTTCATTGTACCCTCTGTGAGCAGAGATGCATTTAAGAGGTAGTGCAGCTATGTGCCAACTCCAAGGAAAGCCAGGAACCCTGGATCCACATAACCCTTCAGTGGTGTGAACACTCCCCAGGACCTCCATTATTCGTTAGAAGACACGCTGACTAAAGATTCTAAGAGCTTGGTCTTTAGGAGGCAATTAGAAGAAAATATTTCAGAGAGAATGTAAAAACTTACCTCTTATGAGCAAACAGGTGACTTCCAATAAAATATATTTTGCACATCTTCAACTTGAGTTTGCTCAGGAGTTAAATTATATGAAACCTGAATAAAACACACAAACTATACTTCATTAATATTTATCTTGGAATTTATCACAAGAGGTCATGGGATGTAAGGAGTTTATGGAAAAAGAGAACTCTGAGTGTGGCGATAGTTCACAAGTTTCTCCTCAGAAGCACTTGTTTAGACAGAACAAGGTCTCTTATTGAAGCAGAGAGGAGTCTTGTGAAAAATGGGGCCAATTTCTTAATTTGGTTTTTGGAGACTTTGTGAAGAAAACTATTTCTGCATTTTGAATGAGAAATGCCTTTGAAGTCAGCTCTCTTCCCACAATATATCTTTTGGAAAATCATGAGTTTAAGTGCTTTCTTTTTACTACATCAGATATTTTAGTAACTCCCACAAAAATCTGTGAATGCCTAACACAGACCTTCAGCCTCAGGAGCTTCTAGGAAAGTATTTCTCCCAAAGCAGTCCCAAAGTATATGCAATGAGCTACCTAGCTCAGACAGTCCAAGAGCAAAAACAAACCTGGGGGCCAATTAGTTACACTTCAGTGTATGTGATTCAATGTGAGGAAATTCTCTTTCCTTCTCCATAAGGTTTCTTTAAGCCCATCTCTTCCAGAGGCATGAGGACATTTGAAACCCATGAAAGGCTCAGAGATGAAATATATGCTGTAAACTTGAGTCCTTGCCTTTCCATTTAGCTTTTATGTGAATTTAAGCAAATTTCTCAATCTCTTGAATTTCCTCTGTTCCCTTTATAACAGGCCATTACTAATAATCAATACTTGGGGTGGTGAAAATGGTTCAGTGGTAAAGAATCTGTCTGCCAATGCTGGAGATGTGAGTTCAATCTCTGCCTCTGGAGATCTCCTGGAGAAGGAAATGGCAACTCAGTCCAGTGTTCTTGCCTCGAATCCCATGGACAGAGGAGGCTGGCGGAGTCAGAAAGGTCCAAAGAGAGTCAGACTTAGGGAGTGAACAACAGCAATAATCAATATTTATTTAATTTAACATTACTGATGTTCAAACCTTCCATTTCTAATCTTATTCATGTTTTTTTAATCAATTTATAGAGGGAGACAAGAAAGAAGTAAAAGAGAAAGAAACTTGAATATTTGTCTCATGTATTTTATCAAGATAGATGTTTTTCCTCTTAAAAGAAACAGTAAGATCTTTGCTTTTGAAGGGTTATGAGGTATGAAAGGGTCTTCACTGGCAGCTCAGCCGGTAAAGAATCCACCTGTGATGCAGGAGATCCTAGTGCAATTCCTGAGTTGGGAAGACTTCCTGGAGAAGGGCTAGGCCAACCACTCCTCTATTCTTGGGCTTCCCTAGTGGTTCATATGATAAAGAATCTGCCTATAACTCAGGAGATCTGGGTTCGATCCCTGGGTTAGGAATGTCCTTGAAGGAGGGGCATGGCAACTCACTCCAGCATTCTTGCCTAAGGAATCCTATGAACAGAGGAGCTTGGAGGGCTAAAGTCCATGAGGTTGCAGTCATCAGACAGTCCAAGAGCAAAAACAAACCTGGGGGCCAATTAGTTACACTTCAGTGTATGTGATTCAATGTGAGGAAATTCTCTTTCCTTCTCCATAAGGTTTCTTTAAGCCCATCTCTTCCAGAGGCATGAGGACATTTGAAACCCATGAAAGGCTCAGAGATGAAATATATGCTGTAAACTTGAGTCCTTGCCTTTCCATTTAGCTTTTATGTGAATTTAAGCAAATTTCTCAATCTCTTGAATTTCCTCTGTTCCCTTTATAACAGGCCATTACTAATAATCAATACTTGGGGTGGTGAAAATGGTTCAGTGGTAAAGAATCTGTCTGCCAATGCTGGAGATGTGAGTTCAATCTCTGCCTCTGGAGATCTCCTGGAGAAGGAAATGGCAACTCAGTCCAGTGTTCTTGCCTCGAATCCCATGGACAGAGGAGGCTGGCGGAGTCAGAAAGGTCCAAAGAGAGTCAGACTTAGGGAGTGAACAACAGCAATAATCAATATTTATTTAATTTAACATTACTGATGTTCAAACCTTCCATTTCTAATCTTATTCATGTTTTTTTAATCAATTTATAGAGGGAGACAAGAAAGAAGTAAAAGAGAAAGAAACTTGAATATTTGTCTCATGTATTTTATCAAGATAGATGTTTTTCCTCTTAAAAGAAACAGTAAGATCTTTGCTTTTGAAGGGTTATGAGGTATGAAAGGGTCTTCACTGGCAGCTCAGCCGGTAAAGAATCCACCTGTGATGCAGGAGATCCTAGTGCAATTCCTGAGTTGGGAAGACTTCCTGGAGAAGGGCTAGGCCAACCACTCCTCTATTCTTGGGCTTCCCTAGTGGTTCATATGATAAAGAATCTGCCTATAACTCAGGAGATCTGGGTTCGATCCCTGGGTTAGGAATGTCCCTTGAAGGAGGGGCATGGCAACTCACTCCAGCATTCTTGCCTAAGGAATCCTATGAACAGAGGAGCTTGGAGGGCTAAAGTCCATGAGGTTGCAGTCAGACATGACTGAGGGACTAAGCACAGCACAGCACAAGGTATTAGAGACAGGCTAGATTATATCAAAAAGTTACTTTCCTACCTGGGAGATCATATTACAACCAGCACTGTGGTCTGAGAATTACCTATAAGGTCTGACATTGCCTGCTAGGTATCTTCAGTAAGTATGAGGTGAGAGGTCCAGGGGATGTACAGGTGAAAGCAGACAGCAACTGGGGTGAGAGAATGCCATGAATAGATTGCACCATGCTTTGCACTTTTGCTAAAGGGTCTAGTGGCAACCAGCAAGTCCAAGCAGCTCAGAGAAACTTTGTAGGGAAAAATTACATTCCGACACATGGCCTTTTCTTTTTTTTTTTTTTTTTAACAAATGGACTGGAAGAATCCTGAGGAAGATTTTTGATGTGTTCCTTAAAATCTTGGGGCTTCCCTGGTGACTCAGATAGCAAAGAACCTGCCTGCAACGCTGGACACTTGGGTTCCATCCCTGGGTCAGGAAGATCCCTTGGAGAAGGGAATGGCTATGCACTCCATTATTCTTGCCTGGAGAATCCCATGGACAGAGGAGTCTGACGGTCTACAGTCCATATGGTCACAAAAAGTCAGACACAACTGAGTGACTAACACTTTCACTTTCACTTTAAAGTCTTTGACTCTTAGTCTGCCCATTAATTAAATGGGAATATGAAGACCTACTTCTTAAAAGTTTCTCTAAATACCAAAATATATAGCATGAAAAGAAAAAATCTCTGACTCAAAGAGTATGCAAAATATATATATATAAATATATATATGAAAATATATATTAATATATTATATTTATATATAAATAATTATTAATTTCATTAATATACCCTAAATAAAAGAATTCTGGGTCAGAGAAATAAAATAAATCACCAAGTTCAAACAGTTAGTTAGTAACAGAACTGAGACCAGAATACAAATCTCTCAAGGATGAATCTAAATTGCTTTAATATTAACACAATATGGCTCAGAGGTTAAAGCGTCTGCCTGCAATGCCAGAGACCCGAGTTGGATCCCTGGGTTGGGAAGATCCCCTAGAGAAGGAAACGGCAACCCACTCCAGTATTCTTGTTTGGGAAATCCCATGGACGCAGGAGCCCGTGGCCTACAGTCCTTGGGGTCGCAAAGAGTGGGACACGACTGAGTGACTTCACTCACTTATGTACAGTAATGTCATAAGTTTTCTTGCCTTCATCCAAGGATAAGCTGATAACTGCTAAATCATATGTTGACTATATTTTTTTTCTCTCTCTCTTTTTTTTAAGACAATAATTCTAGATTTTTTTAACTTTATTTTTTTTTAATTTAATACTTTATTCTATTTTACAGTACTGTATTGGTTTTGCCATACATTGATATGAATAAGCCACAGGTGTACACAATCTCCCCATGCTGAAGAACCCTCCCACTTCCCTTCCCCCCACCATCTCCCCGGATCATCCCTTACACCAGCCCCAAGCATCCTGTATCCTGTATTGAACGTAGACTGGCACTTCATTTCTTATATGATTGTATACATGTTTCATTGCCATTCTCCCAGATCATCCCACCCTCTCCTTCTCCCTCAGAAGCCAAAAGTCCGTTCTATACCTCTGTGTCTCTTATAGTGTCTCACTTACAGGGTCATCATTACTATCTTTCTGAATTCCATATATATGTGTATACTGTATTGGTGTTTTTCTTTCTGGCTTACTTCACTCTGTATAATCGGCTCCAGTTTCATCCATCTCATTAGAACTGCGTCAAACTTATTATTTTTAAGGGCTGAGTAAACTTTAATTATTTTATAAATGTTTTTCTTTTTCTTTTTTAAATCATGAAAGTATGATAACACACTTACAGGCAACTTGGAAAATGCAGTATAAAGTTTACGTATAGTTCCACTATACATTACAATTATTTTTTAAGTAGATAAATTGGAGTTTCAATATTAAACTCTCAAAAATTGATAGAGTGAATAGAAAGAAAAACAGAAGGATATAGTAGACCCGAAACGGAGAAGGCGATGGCAGCCCACTCCAGTACTCTTGTCTGGAGAATCCCATGGACAGAGGAGGCTGGTGGGCTGCAGTCCATGGGGTCCCAAAGAATCTGACACAACTGAGCGACTTAATTTTCCCTTTTCACTTTCATGCATTGGAGAAGGAAATGGCAACCCACTCCAGTGTTCTTGCCTGGAGAATCCCAAGGAAGGGGGAGCCTGGTGGGCTGCCGTCTATGGGGTCACACAGAGTTGGACTCGACTGAAGCGACTTAGCAGTAAGCAGTAGACCCAAAAAGAACTATGAACC
>SJYC01085487.1:0-11408 GCA_006408675.1 Madoqua kirkii | reverse complement strand
TTCCTCTAAGACTGATATAAAACTTTTTTTTTTGCATTTTCTTTACTGTAACAGCCATGCCTTTAGCTCAGATAGCCCTTGGGGACAGTTTTAGCATAACAACAAACATCCTACTATGTTATGTTACTTTCATACACTAGTTAGAACACAAGCTGAAAGATCTACTTCGTCTCCAACTTTACAGGTCAAAAATATACTAGTTTCAGAATAAACATTTTGCATTCTTATTATAAGGAAAAATGGTGGACTGAGTCATGGGGGCTGAAATAAACAGTACTAGGAGTATATTCAAAAGCAGAGACATTACTTTGCCGACAAAGGTCCATCTAGTCAAGGCTATGGTTTTTCCTGTGGTCATCTATGGATGTGAGAGTTGGACTGTGAAGAAGGCTGAGCGCCAAAGAATTGATGCTTTTGAACTGTGGTGTTGGAGAAGACTCTTGAGAGTCCCTTGGACTGCAAGGAGATCCAACCAGTCCATTCTGAAGGAGATCAGCCCTGGGATTTCTTTGGAAGGAATGATACTAAAGCTGAAACTCCAGTACTTTGGCCACCTCATGTGAAGAGCTGACTCATTGGAAAAGACTTTGATGCTGGGAAGGATTGAGGGCAGGAGGAGAAGGGGACAACAGAGGATGAGATGGCTGGACGGCATCACGGACTCGATGAACGTGAGTCTGAGTGAACTCCGGGAGTTGGTGATGGACAGGGAGGCCTGGCGTGCTGCAATTCATGGGGTCGCGAAGAGTCGGACACGACTGAGCGACTGAACTAAGGAGAAGGTCTTTTGAAACTGTTATTCATTTCTAATACACAACGTTGCAGAGGAGTTTAGGGGAGAAAAGTTTTGTAAATAGACAAAGGGAAACTTGGATTTAGTTCTTGAGCAATTTAAATAAAGAACAGAGATGATGATGATAAAGCGTAGTTTGTAAATATAAGTTTTCGGGTGTGGAACATCTTTGAAGTAGCTGCATTTTACTATGATAAAATTTTCATAATATTTAAATTTTATGCAAATATGATATCAGAAATATTTTGCTTTCTTTATAACATGTCTTTATCTCCTTCAAAATACTGCCATCAATTTTTTAAAAAATATTTTAAAATTTCTCCCATTTTATAATTCACATTTATTGCTTCTGATTCATATCTTCACTCTATTTATTGGAATTTTTAATTTTATCTCTCTAGCTCTGCTTTGAAATTATCATTCTTCCCCCCCCTCCCTACTGGAGAGGGTTGCCATTCCTTCTCCAATGCATGAAAATGAAAAGTGAAAGTGAAGTCACTCAGTCATGCCTCACTCTTAGTGACTCCATGGACTGCAGCCTACCAGGCTCCTCCATCCATGGAATTTATCAGGCAAGAGTACTGGAGTGGGGTGCCATTTTTTTCCCAGCAATAAGTAATCAAATTAAAAATTTTAAACTGTACCATTTACAATAGTATGAAAAATTTGAAATATGTAAGAATAAATTTTGACGAATATGTCATACCTGTACACTGAGAACTATAAAATATTGATGAGAGAAAATTTAAAGAAGAGACATCTTCACAGTTCACATCAATTATTATTAAGATTTTATTTTACCTGAGTTGATGTACAGGTTTAACACAATCTCAAACAAAATGCCAACAGGTTTTTAATAGGAATAGGCCATCTGACTCTAGTAGTTTTGTGCAAGTACATAATGAGGGGGGAACATGTAGGAAGGCTAGGGGTCCCCAAGCAGAGAAAATAAACTGCAAGTGGCAGAGGTTTTTGTGTGTGCGGATTTTTTTTTTTTCACCTTCTCTATACAAAATTAAAAGGAGCTTTCTTTTAAATTCTGTGTTGTCATGACAACATCAGGTTCTGCCTGAACTTAACTTTCTCAAACCTTGAATTAACCCATGTATTTTTTTTATGGAAATGTTTTTCTTAAGCTTTGTAAATGAACTATGTATTTGCCTTGGAATCCACCTTTCTTCAAATCTGTTCCCTTTAAGACTGAAACTTCGAATTGATAATGGCTCAACAAACCAGTAGGTCTTACTCATGGAATGTTCTCTTGAACTATGTTAATGAAACTATGGATTTGCTTGGAAATCTGCCTTTCTTTAAGATTCATGTCAATTGTTTTATGGCTCAGGGATGATTCACCCTGTGCCAATGTTATCTCAAAACTCATGTTGTGGGAGAAGGCCCTGGTCCAACTCTCTTAGTTTTGAGGTTATTCTTTATCTGATTAGCAATTTACTAACAGATATGTAACTCCTTGCTAAAAACTGGCAAAAAGGGCACTGTTTCTGCCCCCTTCTGATGTGTATGTCAGAAGCTCCATCTATCCCTTTTATACTTTAATATAACTTTATTACACAAAAGCTTCAAGTGATCAAGTCTCGTCTTTAGCCCTGGATTGAAATCCTCTCCTCCAGAGGTCACAAATCCTGGTATAACTCACAGCTCATAGCCATAACCTTTCAATAAGACCTAAAGAAACCAAAGTGATCTTTAAAAGTAATGAACAAAATTGGAGGACTTATACTAATTTTAAAACATATTATAAGACTGTAATCAACAAAGTGTGATGTTGACATAAAAATAGACATGTAATTCAATGCAAACTAACAGTGGATCCAGAAATAGATACACAGGCACCTTGTCAAGAAATTTAACAGAGATGTCAAGGCAACTAAACGGGGAAATGATAGTCCTTTCAACAAACTGGGCTAGAACAATGAGACAACCTTATTTTGAAAAACAAAAGCCTCAATCATTCTCTGACATTATATAAAAACACTAACCATAAGCTGAAATATAGAAGCTTAAATTATCACATTTCTAAAAGACAGCATAGCATAAAAATCTTGGCAACCTTAAGTTAGACACTGGTGTTTTAAATAGTGTACAAAAAGACATCAAAGAGAACAATTAATAAGTTACACTTAAAGTTTAAAACTTTTGTTCTTTATACTATATTGTGAAGAAAATAAAAAGGCAAGTCATAAATTTAGAGAAAATATTTGAAAAACATGCATCTAGTAAAGGGCTAACAATATAGGTTCTTCAGTTCAGTTCAGTTGCTCAGTCGTGTCCAACTCTTTGCAACCCCATGAATCGCAGCACTCCAGGCCTCCCTGTCCATCACCAACTCCCGGAGTTCACTCAGACTCACATCGAGTCAGTGATGCCATCCAGCCATCTCATCCTCTGTCATCCCCTTCTCCTCCTGCCCCCAATCCCTCCCAGTATCAGAGTCTTTTCCAGTGAGTCAACTCTTCGCATGAGGTGGCCAAAGTACTGGAGTTTCAGCTTTAGGTTCTTACAGCTCAATAAAAAGGCAATCTCACTTTGGAGCTAAAATATAATACAAGTGGTACCTTCCTCAGCTCAGCCCCTTATCCCTGCCCCATGAAGAGAGAACTGTTTGAAAAACAAAAAATCTCAAATTAGAAGGTAAGCAATGCTATTTCCTTGAAGCATTTCATGTCTAAGAGCAGAACCAGTCCCTAAGAATAGTCAAAAAGTGGATGTGATGGTCAAAATCAATGAAATGAATAGGTGCTGTCTTCTTGGAATTAGAAGAAGAGTGGAATAAATTAGAGGGCTATGAAACCAGGCCAGAAATTCAAATAAAGAAGCACATATAAAACTAAGAATAAAATCTAAGAATACTACAATTCTACATATTTTATCACTAACATTTTCATCTCCACTGATATTTTGACATTATGGCTTTCGAGATATTAAGAAATGTATGGTAGCCATTGAAAATTAAGATTTAAAATTGCCAAATATTGTATATTACCTTATGCAAATTTATGCATTACTTTGGCTATAATATATCTGTGTCTTGTAGATAAGGTTTGAGGTTGTGCTTCATTAAGGTCAAGAATCACACAGTAATAATAAGGTGTAAGAACCTAATTTCAAGCAACACTATACTGCTGTACTCTTCCAACAGTATCCTAATGTGAGAAAGAGGTAGAAGAAAGGGCCCCCTGAGAAACGGGCAAATTATATGGCAAGAACAGAACATTGACTAACAACAACAGTGCTTTCTAATCTGCAAGAAAAATAACTCAATTTGTTCCTAGTTCCCTCCCGTTTATTCCTAGTTAAATAGAAAGCATTGAGTGTATCACTTTTAAGCCTACTGATGGCTACAGTCAAGTCAGATCTGCTTAGCTGAAACACAATTTGCAGGATAAGAAAACAGTCCTTGCTTGGTAGATATAATCTCTCTTGAGAAAGGGAGAAAGATTGCTAGTGAGAACCTCTATCCTTAATCCAAAGTCCTACCACAAACTTCAGAGGAGGCTCTTAGTGTCCTCCAATTTCATGGATCAACAACTGAAATCCACAGTAAGCTGTATTGTGCTGACCCTGCTCATGTTCTTCTCTCTGTGTTGTATTAGTAAGGGAATGGGTCAAAGAATTAAACTCTTCTTAGATAAAATTTAGGGGCATAAATATCTCACCAAAATCGTGCCTTCTCAAAGGACAACCTCATTCCATGCCCCACTTAAGTGGAAAGAAATATTAAAGAAAATCTCTAACTCTAGAACTAGAATTTTAAAAAATAAAATACATCATAGGGAAACTAGTATTCCTTAGCTGTGACCCTAGTTTTTTCATATTCTCAATACCACAGAGCTAATCAGCAATGCCTGGATTTGCATTGTCTACACTCAACCAACATCCAACACATGTACACATATACACAAACTCTCTGCTGGGTTCCATATATTTTAAAACCACAAAAACTTAGGAATTAAAAATTTTTTAGAAAATAAACTTTATTTGAATGTGAATAGCTCAATTCATTGCTCATTTTAGAAAACATTAACCAACTTTCACTGAGCATGTATGTGTCAAGAAGAGTTTGAAATGTTTCCTGCTACCTCACTTAATCCTCATCAAAAGCCTCCATGAGAGAGGGAATGCTGTCACCCTCCATTTTGTGGAAGTGAAAATGAGGCACAGAAAAGTATAATAGAATCAGACATGTTAAAAAATACTTCAACCCACATTGAAACCCTGGTGATCTGACTCCAGAACCCAATTAAACACCAGATAGCATCACTTCATGGCAAATAGATGGAGGAGAAATGGAAATAATGACAGACTTTGTTTTCTTGGACTCCAAAATCACTATGGACAGTGATTACAGGCATGAAATTAAAAGATGCTTGTTCCTTGGAAGAAAATCTATGACAAACATAGACTGCATATTAAAAAACAGAGATATCACTTTGCCAACTAAGGTCTGTATAGTCAAAACTATCTTTTTTCCAGTAGTCATGTAGAGATGTGAAATTTGGACCATAAAGAAGGCTGAGCACTGAGGAATTTATGCTTTCAAACTGTGGTACTGGAGAAGACTCTGGGGAGTCCCTTGGATAGCAAGGAGATCAAACCAATTAATCTTAAAGGAAATCCACCCTGGATATTCATTGGAAGGACTGATGCTGAAGCTGAAGCCCCATCAGTCTGGCCACTTGATTTGAAGAGCCAATTCATTGGAAAAGACACTGATGCCAGGAAAGATGAGAAGAGGAGGAAACGGGGACGACAGAGGATGAGATGTTTGCATGGCATCGTTGACTCAATGGACGCTGAGTTTGAGCAAACTTTGGGAGATAGTGAATGATAGGGAAGCCTGACAAGACGCAGTCCATGGAATAACAAAGAGTAGTGTTGGAAATGCCTAAGTGACTGAACAACAAAGCTTTCCCTCCGCTAAAACTATAACTAAGCAGGACCCTATGGAACCTTCCCATAACAGACTTCTGCCTGCCTTTTGTCTTAAACTAGTCAAAAATAATTAATCAGAGAAGGTAGAAAATGCAGAAACAAAGGAAAATAATCAAACAAGACAAAATAATAATAGTTTTGTCTTAAAGTCAAAGATGATTAGTTTCTTCTCAAGGGCTATAGGTATCATTCTGAGCCATGTCCTTGAGCTGTTTTGCAAATACTCAATCCCCACCAGATGAAGACGTTAACTGAATGCTGTCTGCAATCATGTAGACCCCAGGATAGTTGGAACCAGAGTGTTAGTGATGATGACTCCCAATTTCCTCATCACCAACAAATCAGAATAATGTCCACATGCTGATCACACAGCCCACAACTCCCCTTCCTCACATGTCTTTAAAAACCTTTCCTTAAAAGCTTTCAGGGAGTTCAGACCTTTTAAGTATTAGCTGTCTGAACTCCTTGTTTGGTACCTGCAATAAACACTGCACGATCCTTTACCACAAACAAGTATCAGTAGACTGGCTCGACTGCACAAGTAACTGGACCCAAATCTGATTCAGTAACAGAACAAGTAAGAGTAACTAATGTATTCAAAAGCCCCCAAAACCAGAAGTGTTCTCAGCCCATGTCAGTTGCTATGACTTTAAAACACAAGGTTAAAATCAAGTGCTACAGGATTATTTTGCCAAATCAAACTTGAATCCACGAAGGCGTGAAAGCCCCTCACGGTGAGCACTTGAACTTCCCTGGAGAATGTCATCCATTGTGGCCATGAAAGGATCAGGAGCTACACCTATACTGGCAGGCCACTCTCTGAAGCATTCGTACTGTCTGAAGGTCTTGGCTGTGACCATGGCAACCCTTGCCTTCCTGCTGGGTCACACCTGTTTTCCATCATGACCAGAATATCTTCACCTAGCTATGGAGTTGTATATTTCTGCAAATAGTGATTTCAGCAAAATGGTTCATCTCCAGATTCTAACCCAGCTTTCAGGTGAACAAATTTAAGCCATTTCTTGATTATCCTTTAGAAATGAAAGAAGAGAGGAAGAAAAGGAGAGAGGCACACTTTCAAAATGACAAAAATGAGATTGAATCTTATTTCTCTGAGGCTCATATAAAGCTTAAATCTGAGCATGCATGGTTTTGTTCCTTCATTTATCTAAACTATTTTTGTCATTTTTATGAAGTCAGGGGCAAATAAAAGTATTTTACATATCATTCTTTAAAAAGTTTTTATAGTTCCCAGAGCAATTATCTGAGTTCACATGAAATCCTGCTATTTAGTTATTTACAAAGACAACTCCAAGGTCCTTCCTCCTTAAATAAAGATCTTGATTCTTTGTATATACAGCATACATAGTAACCAATTTGGATCTTGATATTACTTTCTTTGACAATTCAAATTTTAATAACACTTTTTCTCTTTTTAAGTTATTAGTTCTTCAGTATCATTAATCTCCCTCAATGTTTACCTACTTTCCTGCTGTTTTATTCAATGTAGTATTCAAACACATTGACATACACATTTATAGTTAATAGTTCAAAAGTCAGGAATGCAATTATGATGTCTTCTTGCTTTCCCATTTAAAGGAGATGCTTTCTGTACCGCATCATGCTTTTCTGTGGGATTTACTAGTATGTAAAGAGTTCAAATTGATCCATTGGCTGTGGAGGGCTTTCCCAGCAGTCTTGATGGTTGCCATGTTGCAGAGAAGAATGTTGTGGAGACCCAGACACAGATGGGAGAATAGACTAAAATCAAGGACTCTTCTCCACAAAAGAGAGAAGGGATTTAGGAGAGATGGGGCATTGGGAACCTGCCTTGGTCAGTAGGACCCTCACAATATCTGAATTCCACCCCTCAGCTGTGTGATGTTGGCTAATAGACTACACATCACTAGGCTCCATTTACCTCATATATGACTAAGAGATGGTAGAGAGACCCATGGAAATGTTGTGAAGGTGAAATGCACTAGCTCATAAGACTATATGGAAGTGATAGTTACTGTGACAACTGCTACTGAAGGGAAAGAAGAGAACTTCAAGCACCTTAAGTTTTGGCTGAATGAAATCTGGAAATTATACTATTCATTTTGTCTCATACCTTTCAGCTGCACTCAACAACTCAAGTTGTTGACAAGAACTTCTCTTTTTTCAATAATAAAAAGCTCCTCTTGGAGCTCTTTTCAGCTAGGACTTGACTTGTGTCAACTGGGCCTATGTTGAGCAAAGAATCCTACTGAAACTAGTTTTAGCAATAATCCTACTCAGCCTGTTCAGCAAGAATTCTTTCAACCTTTAATATCCAGTCAAGTTCCTCTCATCCTTCCCTCTATATTAAACAAAGTTGCTCTTAGTAGCTTCCATTCAGTAACTCTCTCACCAAACTGGCCTTGTACTCAGGGTTAAGTTCAGTCTTTCTTCCTAATGGAATGGTCTTCACTCCTATTTCAATAGTCTTAAATACAGTCTTCTTTGCCTGTTTAACCCTATCTGGTGCAATTTTCTCTTGACATTAGTCAAGGAAAGATCAACATTCTCTTTGGAAAGTCTCAGGCTAGGGTTAAAGGGAGAGGAAAGGAGACAAGGACATGTAACTCCCAATCTCTCTATGTTATTACTCCTAAACTCTCCCACCCCAACTTGGTCATCTGTGGCCAGCTAAATGATTTCCAATAGGAGTGAAATTAGTGAAGTTCATTTGCAGTAAAGTTTAATCTATCAAACACTGCATTAAAAGAACTTAAAACAGAATAAAAGAAAAGACAGAAAAAACTGAGGCACTGGACCCATGTAAGTGAGGGAGGGATCTATTATGAGAAAATGGGAATAAGAAAGAGAAGGTCAAGTGTGAATTACAAACTGACCATTTGACAGCGTTGTCAAACATGTTTCTGTGATCTTCAGGAACATATGTCATTTTGTGTATCTTTTGTATGAAAGCATAGCAGAAGTTTTGGAGTAGTAAAAACAGTTATCTAATATCATCCAGTACATGACATAATCCCTTTATGAATTTTTATGTCTTTGTTATCAATAATCTTCCTTCTTCATGTATTTGGCCATTCATCCTTTCTGAAAACTGTGATTAGCATTTATTTTCTTTTTACTTCTAATTCTGGCCATAGTATCTTTTACTAAGAGTTTTCCTATCCTACCAGAGTATAAACTCTCTAAGAACAGAAACAAAAATCATATTTGTGTATTTAAGCATACTGAACTGCTAATATGGGTTTCCCAGATGGTTCAGTGGTAAAGGATCCACCTGCGATACCTAAGACCCAGGTTGAATCCCTGGGTCAGGAAGGTCCTCTGGAAGAGGGAATGGCAATCCACTCCAATATTCTTGCCTGGAAAATCCCATAGACAGAGGAGCCCATCAGGCTACAGTCCATAGGGTCACAAAGAGCCAGACATGACTGAAGCAACTTAGCACTATAGGTAATAGTAGTTGAACACATCAAATCATGTATTCAGAGTTCATACATAGCATATAACCCAATGGCCAATTGACCACCTACTGCAGAGAGAGAAGTTTAGAATTCCTCTCACCTGGTCAAAGCAGAGCTTCCTGACTTCTAAAGAACTTCTAGCACAACAAGCACATAAAATTGTGGCATCTCAGCATTCTACTGAAAGTTGAAGAAATGCACGAGAGCAAGAGGCATCATCACACCTGTGATGCTAATTTTATGTGCCAGCCTAAAATTTCCCAGGTGTTGGTTAAACATTGTCTGAGTGTATCTATGAGGGTGTTTGTGGGTGAGATTAACATTTGAATACATAAACTTAATAAAGCATTTTTTTCCCCAGATGAAGATGGGCCTCCTCCGGTCTATTAAAAGCCTTACTGCAATAAGCTGAGAAAAAAAATTTTCTCTCCCTGCCTGATTTTCTTCAACCTGAGACATTGGTTGTCTTCTGATTTTAAAATCAGAACTCCTCAGACTCCAACTAACATCATTGGCTCCTCTGGTTCTCAGGCCCTCAGATTTGAATGGTCATCAGCTGGAAACAGTGGCATATTTTATTTTATTGAGTTTCAAAATCACTGAAGACAGTGATTGCAGCCATGAAATTAAAAGACACTTGCTCCTTGGAAGAGAAGCTATGACAAACCCACACAGTATATTAAAAAGCAGAGACAATACTTTGTCGACAAAGGTCTGAATAGTCAAAGCTATGGTTTTCTCAGTATTCATGTACGGATGTGGGAGTTGCACCATAAAGAAGGCTAAGTGCCAAAAAATTGATGCTTTCTAATTGTGGTGCTGGAGAAGACTCTTTTGCAGGTCCCTTGGACAACAAGGCGATCAAGCCAGTCAATCCTAAAGGAAATCAGTCCTGAATATTCATTAGAAGGACTGATGATGAAGCTAAAAGCTTTGGTACTTTGGCCACCTGATTTGAAGAGCCAACTTATTGGAAAAGACCCTGATCCTGAGAAAGGTTGTGGGCAGGAAGAGAAGAGGACAACAGAGTATAAGATTGTTGGATGGCATCACTGAATTAGTGGACATGAGTTTGAGCAAACTCCAGGAGACAGTGAAGGACAGGGAAGATTGGCATACTGCAGCCCATGGGGTCATAAAACATTGGGCTCAACTTAGTGACTGAAAACAACAAAACTCTCTTACATCTCCAACTTGGACTTCTCATCCTACAAAATCACATGAACCAATTTCTTCTAATAAATCTCTCTCTTTCTTTCTCATTAGATGATTAGATAGATAAGTAGGTAGGTAGACATCCTATCGCTTTTGTTTCACTGGGAAACCCAGACTAATGCAGCACAATAAACATTTCATTAAAAGCAGTCTCTACTAGTGTTGCCAAGTCAAACTAAGGTTCACTCACCCAACACACAGTGCACAGCAAAGCCATTCTACTAACACTGGGTTGTGGTAAAGGAAAGTACAACATTTATTGCAGGGCCCAGCAAGAAGAATGGGCAGCTCATGCTCAACAGACCCAAACTCACCAAAAAGTTTCAGGAAAGCATTTTCAAAGGCAGTGTGAACCAGAAGGCTTTAAGGAAGTGATCAGCTCATGCACAATTCTCTGATTGGTTGATATTGAGATCTCAGGGTGGGTGTTTAGGGAATCTCAACCATCAATTTTCTGACTCCAGCTGGTCTGGAGTCTACATGTTGGTGGTCAGCAGGCACATGGAGGGAGTTTCAATTTCTGCAAAACTCAAGAATATGATTCAAGATATTATAGCCCTTGAGGAAAAACTAAAGATCCTTGACTTTGTTTAATGGCTAAACACTTACTCTTTTTTCTTGCTTGACCATTTTCCTTTGCTTCTGCATTTTCTCACTTCTCTAAATTTGCCCTTTGGGACTCAGCGAAGGTGAAAGCTTTCTTATAAATGAGAGGCAGGGGCACCAGGGCCTGTCCCTGGGAATCCCCCTCAGGTCCTGTCCATCTTCAATAGCTTTTTTCTAATTCCCATCTCCTTGTCTTAATTAGCTAGTGTATTTCTGCTCTCTTTTTCTCCCGCTATTCTTTTTGTTTCTTTCTACTACACATATCCTCTATCATACAGAGCAAAACTACTTATACTTTAGTGTGGATAAAAACATTTTGGATTCAAAGACCCTCTTAAAATACACACTCCTAGGCCCCATCTCTAAGAAACGGTTCTTCTATG
>SJYC01085484.1:0-41505 GCA_006408675.1 Madoqua kirkii | reverse complement strand
GTCTCAAAGAGTGGGACACGACTGAGTGACTGAACTGAACTGAACTGAAGATTCTCTTGGGCTAGCCTAACCCTGGGCATCACCTCATCTTTCAGGCTTTCTCCTTGTAAAAAGTGACAATGATGGAGACACCTCTGCAGGCAAGATCTTGTAATCCCACAAAAGAGATGAAATGGATAATTCCCCATCACTTTCTTCCAAAAACCAACCTAGCTTGGAACATCCCTGAATCAATCTCTGTGGCCAAGAAAATGGATTACTGATCCTGACTTACTGTGTCACTGTGTCATGCAGAGGGGGCTTGTCACCCAAAAGGAGAGAAGGGGGTCAATTACAAGCAATCTCTTCCAAGAAACAACTCAATGTGATTGATAACTATGCAAAATATTTTTTAATTATTTACAATTCCCTTATGTCAGTAAACAACAAAATCATCTACAATTCCAGTACTGAAGCTCTAAGCCACCTGGCAGAGGAATAATCAACAAAGCATTAAGTCAATGTCAGGTTGAATAAAAAGATTCTTTCACTGTGCCAGTTCTATGATGCTAATTTGTCTCATCTTGTGTTCCAGTTGACTCCATATCCCACACCAGACCTTATGCAGATTTTCCTTCCCTGTGTCTATCTGCAAATGCTCAAAATTTCACACTTGGCTATTTACTGTAGTGGTTGCTGCTCTTTATTGTCTACTCCAGAAATTTTTGCAAAAATAGAATAGGACAAATTTACACATACAATTATGGAAATGGTCAGCCTTGATCTTTATCACATACAAATCACACAATCTACATTCAACTTGCTTAGTTTTGAAAGTGTTAATAGCTTTCCTAATAGAAAAAGGCCTTGTGACTAACTATAAAATTCAATTTCAATTCAGATAGCACCACCTGCAGAGTCTTTATGAGATGATGCAATTCAAAACACCAAGCAAGCATAGCATATCCTTGGAAGAGTCAGAGAGAGACAATGAGGTCAGATTCTCACAAGTTATGTTTTTTTCCAGCCTTAATTTTACCCACTGAATTGCAGTTTTCTACAAACATTTTCCAGAAAATTTCAATGTCTAGTGCTTCAACATTTCAAATATATTCATAAGCCCTGTAACATAAAGACTTACCTTTAAAATGTAGAATAGAACCTAAAGATATTAAGATATTTTACAACTCTCCTCTTAAGTGTCAATGAAAAATTAATCAGCCAATCTAAGAAAGAAATGGAAATTTTTATTCAAGTCAAACTTGAGGATTGTATCCTGGCAAGAGCATCTCAGAATGTTCTGAGCATCTCAGAAATCTCCAAGGCACAGGTGTATACGTTTTTGGAGATAGAGGGCTATACATCAAATAATGTGTTAATATTAGTTTACATGGCCCAGATCTAATTATCATCGTGGTAGGGGTCATCAAATGACCACTTACAAGATCAAGAAGTAATGTTATCTTCTAAGGAATTGTTTTGTTGATGATAAGAGAATGTTGCTCTTTATGTTGAGCAAAGGGCAAAGAGGCTTTCCAGGTGTCACTAGTGGTAAGTAACCCACCACCAATGCAGGAGACACAGGAGATGCTGGTTTAATCCCTGGGTTGGGAAAATCCCCTGGAGCAGAGCATGGCAACCACTCCAATATTCTTGTCTGCAGAATCCCATGGACAGAGGAGCCTGGTGGGCTACAGTCCACAGGGCCGCAAGCAGTCTGACATGGCTGAAGTGACTTAGCATGCATACAAAGGACAGAGAAACACTTTTAATGTTAAAATTTTTTGTCATGACATAAAATATGAATTTTATTTCCCATATGCTGCATGACTTTCTTTAAAAGTTGACAGAAGTATTGCACATTTGGAAAAATGTCCAACAAAACTTGAGCAGTGAACATTTAACTACATTCTAAAATGGGAAAAGAAAAAAAAAAAGGCTTTTCTTCCAAGTTATTGCAAATTCATGATGTAGCTGCATCCAGTCTCCAGGAATGGTTAAGTCTTTTGGTTAAAGGAAATATTTATTGGTCGTTCTCTACAACACACTAAAAATGGTTCCCTACACCTTTAACTGTTAATTAGCTCAAATATTTGGTTCAGAAACCACAGCCCTGTTTAGTGTGACCTCACTGGTATGGCATCTGGGCAATTATCTTTGAGATAATGAGCCTTTTCATCCATAACAGAACAACAGCCTCTCACTTGGATTGCAAAAGATCAGAGTCAATCTGCTGCACACCAGGGTGCCTGCCATCCCCTTTGTATCATACCTTATTTTCAAACTAACCTTTCACATTCTGAATTAATTAAAGTGTTTTCAGATTAAAAATTAATGAATTCACTTTAGCATCATTTGAGGGGATAATAGGCACAAAATATCATCCAAACAATGTTATGGATCCTAATATCACACTCTGAAAGAGAAGGAAAACCACATTGCTTACGGCATTTTCTGACACGTGCCCTAGCCTCGCCAAGTTCTGATTTGGGTTACTCAGAAAAGTAAAGTCTCAGAAAAGATTTGATAGAGTGTGCTAAATGCTCCGTTGGCATTTTGATATAGTCTCATTTTGTTCCCAAATTAATTCAGAGGTTACCAAGTTTTTATCAGGTTGTGATAATAAAACCCTTAACCTTTGCCATCAACCACTCCTCTTCAATCATTTCTGTAAGGCAAGTGCAGAGAAAAAGAGAGTGAGTCAGGCAGTCAGGCAAGAAAAAGAAAATTTATTAGAGAGAAAAGAGAGGGTGACTGGCTCTTAAGGAGAATTCTCCCTTTCTGATAGAGTCCTTCTTATACTCCCCAGTGAAAAATTCTCTGAAGGGATGATCACATAGCTGGAGGTCTGGAAGCTGGTGGTCTTGCAGCTTTGAGAAGATTAGTGCCAGTAAGATAACAGGATGCCATTTGGGCAATTTGGTCAGTCTCACAGATCGTTGTGATTTATTCTTCATTTGCAAAGTCAGCATAACAGCCGTCTTATAAGTGAGACCCCATGTGGGCCCTATCAATTTCCTGCCCTGTCATCTCACCTATTCTTCAACATTGACTGGGTCTTCCCTTCTTAAATAACACTAAAAGAGTATGAAGCCCTTTTCTCAAAGGGTCAAGCACTCCTCAGAGATTTGTTGGAAACTCATTTCTTTAAAAGACTTCATAGAGAAGTTTGAGATGAGCATATTCCATGTAGATATGTAGTTTTTAAAATATGAATTTAGATACTTATTAAAAAACAGCAAGGAAAACTATTGCAAGTGAAACTTGCTCAGTCATGTCTGACTCTTTGTGACCCCATGGACTATAAAATCCACAGAATTCTCTGGGCCAAAATACTGGAGTGGGTAGCCATTCTCTTCTCCAGGGGAGCTTCCTAACCCAGCGATTGAACTCAGGTCTGCCGCACTGCAGGCAGATTCTTTACCAGCTGAGCCACCAGGGAAACCAAGAGGATCCTGCAGTGGAAGTCCTGCAGTAAGGGGACGTTACCAAAAGGGAACCACTTCTAGGACCTCAGAATGTGCTCTTGTCTAACACGCAGAAAAAACTGTCTGAGGAGACACACATACTAACAAAGCAAAAATTTCACTGGGCGCCTAGGAGGAGAGTAGCAGGGAAAAGGAACACAGGAGAACTGCTTGCCAAGTGACTCGCAGTCTCAGGTGTTATGACAATGGGATTCGTTTTCCAGGTTGTCTCTGGCCAATCATCTTGCCTGTGCCCAAGTTTGTTCTGACTCAAGAACCTTCCTGGCAAAGCACACATCTCTCAGTCAAGATGGTTTCCACCTGTGAGGGTTTCTGAGAGAGTGGCAGGACATATTATGGCCTGTCTCCTCCCTTCTTTGGGCCCCTCTGGAATCCTCCCAGTTAGTTTTTGGCAGCAGCATCGTGTTCCTTATCAGGACTTTCTGTTGTGAGACAACTCATGTAAGTAATTATTCTTATGCCTGGGCAAGGTGGGGAGTTTTGATCAGTGATTCCCTAACAGAGAGAAACTGGGCTCAACTCTGAATAGAACAAGAGCAAGAGAAGACTTATCCATGGAACAGTGGATGGAAAATTATCAAGAGGAAATATCTAGGCTAGAGAGATTCTTACTAGATTGACTCAGCTTTCTTATTGAAGTTAGAGCAGAGTGATAAAGCACCCAGGTTGAGGGGTAAGGGATTTTATCAGATACAGAGTGAGCAATTTTTGATAATCTGATTTAACAGGATTCTTGATGAACTTAAATCTTCTAAGGACAAAGCCCAAGTTCATGGCCTTATCTGTTGAGGGCTCAGAGAATCATGACTCAAGCTTAGTGAGAGAGTTTTTGTCAATACTAGAACATCTTCATATAACACTGAAATGCTACAACAATCAGTCCTCTTACTGTTTTATGTTTGACTTAATAAGAAGGAGGAATGCCAAAAAGAGGGGTGCAAACCACTCTACCACCATTCCCTGTGTCTTAGTCAAGTTGCTTTTGGTTGTAAAATACAGAAATCCACTCAAATTAGTTCAGTCACAAAGGAGGAATTTTTTTAAAACGCATCACCTACTCAAGGGACATGAATTTGAGCCAACTCCAGGAGATAGTGCAGGACAGAGGAGCTTGGTGTGTTGCAGTCAGGCACAACTTAGCAGCTGAATAACAACACAAATGTAACCAAGCCTCATGAAGAACTAGATCTAAGATCTGGGGAGAAAAAAATCAGAATGTAAAACATCTCTCTCTCTCTCTCCACCCCTGCTACATACACACACACACACACACACACACACACACACACACACACACGTTGTTTTCTACAGGCTTGCTTTTGTCTCTAAGAGCAAATCTGATTTAACCTCTTTGGCTTGCTATTCATTAATGCCCTGAGCTACTTTTGCAAAGGAATATAACAGCATGGCATCAAGATGCTTGTTGTGGTCAATGTCTATGAGCAGGAAGATAAGGACTGCTTCTCTGAAAAGGGAACGTGGCACCAAAACAAGCTGGTTCACTGCAAATGTACATTGTACTGACCAGGACTGAATGTCTGTGAAACATGGCACTCAGCCTAGCAGATGCAACATAAATTATGAAAATTCAAGTGTGCCAGAAGGCAAAACACTAACCAAGGACCATATATATGGCCTCAACTAATATTCGTTTGTGCCATATCTAAATTTCTTTCCTATATGCAAAGTAGAAAAATATCTAGCATTCATTTTGCCATTGATAAACTTTAAATTTCCTAAGGAAGGAAACAGGAAAGAGGAAAAAAAATTTTTTTTCTCTCTTCATATCAAAAAGAGACCTATTGCTCTTAGTTCCATGCATGTAAGTAGGAAATAAGAGTTAAATTTAGAATAAGGATAAAGCATCTTTAAAAAATCACACCCAGAAATCTGGCTGATTAAGTCACATAAAATTCAAGTAACTCCTTTGCCCTTTTAAGAAAACTTGTTTCTGTCATCAGCTAATCTAATAAAAAGGTTTTTGCTCACATTAGAAGTTATTTATATGCTTATTTTATAATTCTGAAACATGTGGCAGTAAAGTACACGCATAAAATAAAATAACTAGAAAATGTTAATAGTTGATTAACCGTTGAATCTAAAAAGAGCCGTGAAAGATAGATTCCATTTTAATGCAGTCAATTTAGAGACTGAAGTTTTATTTCATTCTGTTTCATTTCTTCTTTTTTAACAATAAATTCCTGCTTTTGACTATTACATTTAAAGACTGTTGAGTTGAACCTTGCACAGGTTATAAGTTGGCATTTTATGACTTTCCCTTAGAGGAGGTCAAAGGACAGGAATTCATGCTTCACTCAACCCCAAGAAGCTAGGCAGTAAAGGAAAAACACACAATGAAGTCTCAGGAAATTCAAGATCCCTGTCTGGAAGCCATGTGCAAGAGATACAGGGAACAAGACTATGTCTGTTTTATATGTGATACTAAATTTTCCTACAAGTAACTTTAGCTTTTACAGAAAAAATTGATTCCATGCAATATTAAGTCAGATTAATATGCATTCTGTGACATTTCCACATTGGGAGATATTGCACGCTTTTTCCCTTCCCACCTTCTACACTTCTTCTACAAACCTCCCAGAAAACCTTGGGCTTTGAAGTCCATTTGTGAATCCCTCCAAAATGAAGACTGCATGGTCAGATAAAAATCACAGGGTACAATATCACACTATGAAGCCAATTCTTGTGGTTAATAAATAATTGATACTGTACTTACACTTCCTGGCTTCAATACAGTGCTCACCAGGAATTGTAAATCATTACTTTCCAATTGCTAGACGCTGAGTTTGTGTGAATGTGTGACTCTGTTGAATGAACTATAATTGCTACATTCCCACTCTTTCTCACACCAGTCCAGGAACCTCAGCAAGGCCCCAGACTGCTCCCTGATGCCCAAATGTAGTCTTTCTCCCCACTGTCAGCACCCTGGTCCCAGCCCGTTACTTCCCCCAGAACTATTACAAAAGCTTCTGCTCTGACCCTTCACCCTCCTGTGTCTCATTATCTGGATGCTGGAATGATAATCTATCCTCATTGACCTGGAAGAAAGTCCAGCCTCTCCAAAGCTGTGGGCATCATTTCCTGTTTCCTTACTTCCCTAAGAGTTTCTTTTTTAAAGAATAACCAATTATTAAAATCAATGAATTTATCTACTCCTTTTAATCTGGAAGAGCTTACAAGTACCCCACAGTAAAGAGAGGTCCTTCTTCAGCTAAAGACTACTGAAATTACCCTCCTTGAACAAGCATTCTCATTAATCCACTGGCATTTCACTCAGAGAGTCCACACAGATGGAATTTTTTTGGCAGACTATGATGACATTTTTTTTCTTATTGCACTAGATATCTTTGCCAGAAAGGGGTCTCTGCATTTCATTGAGTGGGGTCTGAGAAAAGTGCAAATCTGCTATAATAAAAATGGTAACTTTGGACAGTAGTGTATCATATGTTTAATAAAGGCTACCAAAATGTTGTCAGGGTCACACTCTCTCAGAAGACTCTAGGGGAGAATCTTTTCTAATCTCTTCCAAGTTCTAGTGCCTCCAAGTATCTGTTCACTTATAGCAGCTTGACTCCAGTTTCTGCCTCTGGCTTCACATGGCTTTCTGTGTGTTTTTTCCTGTCTTCTCTCTTTTTATAAGAACACTTGTCATTGAATTTAGAATGTGGACAGTTATCTGGAATGAACTCATGAGCTGTAATTTATGTATGGCATATCCCCTGCAGAAGGAAATGGCAGTCCACTCCAGTATTCTTGCCTGGATAATCCCATGGACAGAGAGGCCTCAGACTATAGTCTGTGGGGTCACAAAGAGCCCTCAGAAATGACTGAAGTGACTTAGCACAAACATACACATGCAACATTATGGCTTCCCAGGCCCAGGTGGCTCAGTGGATATAGGTCCACCTGCAGTGTAGGAGACATGGGTTTGATCCCTGAGTCGGGAAGATACCCTGGAGAAGGAAATGGCAGTATTCTTGCCTGGAGAATCCCATAGACAGAGGAGACTGGCCGGCTACAGTCCATGGGGTCACAAAGAGTCAGACACAACTGAAGCAGCTGAGCATGCACCTGCAACCTTAATGTATACATTTGACATTGATAAAATTTAAATATCTGAAGCTCTGAAAAACCTCTTAACTTGGGGAAGAATTTTTTTAATCTTTTTGGCATTCTTGGTGCAGTCAGTATTTAGGATTTCCTTTATCCACTGTGTTACTTATTACAAAGAAGGATGATCATTTTTTTTGTTTGTTTGTTTGCTTTGTAGTCTTTTAACTAGTCAAATAAGTAGCTAATTTATATTAGTTGCCCCCCACAGGCATTTCATTACCACATTGAAAAGGTGAGAAAATAAGACATTAATATGCATAGACACTTTGCTTAAGCAATTTAGAAGGGTATATACAACACCAGGAATTCTTTCCAGATCTCCACCATCTCAAAGCTAAAAAATTATATTGAAATTCAGCTATTTAACCTTCATAAAAGAAGTAACCCGCATAGCTAACATTAAATGTTTGATTTAATTTACTGGTGCAGGTAACTCACTGAGAAGGCATTTAACCTTAAAGTTAATGATATCAGATCTATTCCACAGTGTATGTGCCTCCAATTGCTTTCTACAGCACTGCACAAACTAATATTACATTCTCATTTTAGTAGTATCTGTGGGCAGGGGAGAGACATTATCCTCAATTATAACCTGTATAGCACGTTAGTCAACTTCAGCTGCTTCAGTTTAAAGAGCTGTAGGTGAGGAAAGCAGGGGCTGGACCAGATGACCTCAGAGAGTGGATTCAAGGAGAAACCTCTGAGAGCCTCTGCTTCAGTTGTGTCTATGCCAGAGAAGCTTCCTTTTCCCTTTCCATATTTATACAAATGCCACCTTTAGGATGTGCAGGGGTTTTTTTGATGGTGTAGGAGATGTGTTTATAAAGGGGGATGGGGAAGACTACAGAAGTACTAGATATCTTTGGAGAATTTACCATATCTCAGAGGGGGATGTCCTTTCTAATCATAATTTTTAAAGTCCTAAGATTTTTAAATGGATAAATTTAGCTACCTACATAGTAAATAACTGCATGGCAAGATTCAACAAGCAAAGTGAAAACATGAAAAACTGGAAGAAAAACACAACCATGTCATAAAAATTTATCTCTCATTTAATATACAGAACTTCCACAAATCAGCTTCAAAAGTCTAATAACAATTAGAAAAATGGCAAAAAATATGAGCACACAGTTCACTTTCAAAAAGTAAATATTCCTCTTAAATAAATGAAATAATGCCCAAGTTCATTCATAGTGGAAGTACGATGATACCAAGATACCAGTATTTATTATCAGACTAGCAGGGACCCAGAGATTTAATAACATGCTGTAGGTGACATAGAGCAACAGACACTGGCATACAATGCTGATGAGTCCACAGTTTCAAAATGTATATGGGAGATAATCTCAATATATCACAGATTTACATATGTACACATCCAGAAATGCCACTTCCAAGAATATATCCTATAGATGTACTCATGAACTTAGAAAAAGACATTCACTCTGAGTAACATCTTTTTTAAGAAGAAATTGAGCAAGCAACCTAAAAGTTCACATAAAGTGGATTTGTTAAATTAAGGCATATACATAAGGGAATACTACACTGTCATTTAGAATAAAGTTCTTTGTATATTCAAATAAACTGACCATCAAGATATGCCACCAGGTTGAAAAAAAAAAACACACAGAGTGTGGAGCATATGTGTAGTATGCAGATGTTTTTGTAAAAAAAAAATAGGGAAAATATGAAATAAGAAAGTTAACCAAGAATAATGACACATAAGAAACTGATAATATTGGTTTGCTACACTGAGAATTGTATACCTGAGGGAGAGAAATGGGAGGAAAAATCTATGATGAATATCCTTGGTATTCTTGCATTCTGAAGCTATAGTTGCTATCTATACAGGAAACAATTTCTAAAAGTCAAAAAAAGGCTTCCATCACTATTTGACACAACAAGACATGTAGAAAATCTATGAATTTCATCTGTTAAAAGTCTCTTTAACTCTTATCTCAACGGACAAAGATAACTGAAATTATTTTTTGAGGGGAAAAAAAAGTAGGAATGCTCTTTTGTTTGAGCTGCTCTTAGAAATTGTCCTTTCTGCAGAATCCTAAGTGCTTTTTCCACACTCCCACTCCATCCCTCATCTTCTCTCAGAATGAGGCATCATTGGATAGCTTGTCTAGAAATACAGGTAAGGACATCCAGCCTTTGCCCAAGGTTTGTGTGGAATTAGCTCAGGTCTGCTCAATATCAAGTTGTAAGCCTTACTGGGACATAATTACTGTATCTCTCTTCACATAAAGGGGCCTGGTCTAACATACGATCTGACACTGGAAGAGAACATTTTATTTTTGAAATGTTTATTTACTTTGACTGTGCTGAGTCAGCATGTGGGATCTTCCATCTTAGTTGCAGTAAATGGGATCCCTGACCAGGTATTGAATCTGGGCCCCCTGCATTGGGAGTACTGAGTCTTAGCCACTGGACCACCAGGGAATTCCTGGGATAGAATGTTTTAAATGGGGCCATGTGGAAAACTGAGGACATAAAATGAAAGAATCTTTTAACATCAGGTTAGAAATTTTAAGTGAAATTAAATATTCTTAGTTTCCCATTTTCTTTATGGTTAATTTTTGTTTTTTGATTGTTTGTTTGTTTTAATATGGGAGCTCTTTAGTTATGACCAGAGGAAAATGTTCAGTTCTAACTCAAAGAGCCATAAATTCGTCCCCAAGGTTAAGCCCAGGAGGAAGTTGGATGGCAGGAGGAGGAAGGAGCTGATAGCAAAGATAAATGTAAATGAGGCAGGTGTGTGATTATGTCTATGTTGAGTGTGGCCCAGTGATGAAGGGTTAATGGGAAATAAAATGTAACCCTAATTATTACTAAAAAAAAAAAAAATCATTGCTAAACTGCTTATCTATTTTTGAAAACTAAAGTTATCTCCAGTCCAACAGGATGGCAAATTGTTATCATAACTAAATATAGGTAGCTTTTAAACACGACCTGCAATAGCAATGCATAGCAAGCTGGGAGTGTTTAGTGAAACAGTTAGCTACACGAGAGGAGATACCAATAAAAATTTAAAACTCAGCCAGAGAGATAATTCTCCATATTCATTTTTGTGGTCAACAAGAATTTTCCCTCTGGTACAAAATCTTTTCCCCCATAAACTGAACCTGGGTATATGTTCCTTCTCTCTTCTTTATTTTGCCTCCTGGCTCAAGGTTTGACTTTGGCTTGTCATTAGCATCACCTTCAACAAATCATCTTCATTTGTCCAATTACAGACAACATAAAAATGCCTGTCTGCCATGTTTCTTATTTCAACACCAGACTTGACATCACTCTCCTCTAAATCACAGAAGACACGCGTCAGTTTCTAAGACTTCAAGTTAATTTTCACTTTGCTCTCTTGTCTGATTTCACATTTCTCATGGGTAATGGCCAGAGTGAAAATGATGGTTGAAGAGCTTCTCTCTTTCAGACCCCTCGCTACCCCATTACAGATTTATACCACACTTGTCTTCAGGGGATTTTAGTACAGCTCTCCCCTCCACTCAACAATAAAAGAGAAAAGACTAGTATGATAAACTGGTATAGAGGTTCTCTTTTGAAATTAACTTTTATTGGTGTATAGTTGCTTTACAATGTTATGTTAGTGTCTACTGTACATCAAAATGATTTGTGCATACATATACAGATGTCTCTTTCCTTTTGGACATCCCTCCATTCAGGTCACCAGCGCATTAAGCAGAGTCCCCTCTGCTATACAGTAACTTGCAGCACACACTTGAAGATTTCCATGGGAACCAAGACTTACCTTGAAATGTAATGTTATAACCAGTGTTCTGAAACACCTCTGGGACTCCCATGTTAGGACTGCTCAAGCCATTATTTTGGGGTTTTTTAAAGGTGATTTCCTGGATACCTGAATATGTGAATGTCTTGAAAATGAAACATCCTTCACTACCAATGTTTCCTGCCTGTGTATACTTTATCTTTGATCGTGTTTGTTTCTATGTTACTTTCTTAAAGAAAAAAAAAAATAGTCATTACAATTTAGCCTCCAGGAATTTACTTCCAATTCAATTCATGCTACTCTAAAATCTAAACTTCAGCTATTTTCTTAAATCTAGAAAATACTCATCAGAGATAATAAGGCATTAGTCCCCAACACTATCTCAACTATAAATGGCTTTTATAATTTATTAATTAACTACAACATCTTCATTATATTATTGATTTGAATAATTTCATTTTAATGCTGATTGCTATGTTGGGAAAACTAGCATGCATTGATTTAAGGGAAATATTTTTTTAAATGCTTTACTGAAGGTAGAGGGAAGTCCTTTTATTGAATAGATGCTATCTAATCCTACTTTTGTGCTATAGTGTTTAATATGAGCCTCCTGTCTTAAAGGAGCCTGTGCTGTTCAAAGCTTTAGCCAGTAATCACATGCATGTATTGAGCAGTAGAAATGTGGCCAGTCAGAACAGGGATGTGTTAAAAATGTAAAACACACATTAGATTTTAAAGACAGGGTGCATTCACACCAAAAAAGAAAAAAAGTAACAATATGAGGTGGTGGATGTGTTTTAATTTATTATTCTGTGAGGAAATCTTTCAAATATTTTTATGTATATCAAATCATCACATTGGATACTCAAAATATCTTACAATTTTATTTGTCAATTATATTTCAATATAACCATAAACTAAAATTAACTGTGTAAAAAAGAATGCTACTATCTCATCAATAATTTTATATAAATTATACATGGAAATGATAAAATTGTGAATGTATTGGATGAAATAAAATAGTTTATCAAAATTAATTTCACCTGTTTTTTAATATATAAATAAAAATTTTATATTTGACATATAATATACTGATATATATATATATATATCATGTAAGAACGATGATATAGACATTTTAATGGCATCAAACAAGGAAGGCATAGCGCATGCTTTATATACCCCAAGTCTCTGGCTAATGTATGCGCTCAGTGAGAATTAATTAAATAAAATGACAAATGAGAGTGAAAACAATTATCTATCCAAGGACTCTTGTCCAAGGAAATCAAAATGCTCCACTAGCATTCAGAAATGAATAATTTGCATGTTTGAGACCTAAAGGAAGCAAGTGCCAAGGGAAATATATTTGGTAAGTAAAGAAATTGTGATTAAAACAGAGTAAGTATTGGTTAAAGTTGCGAAACCAAAGGCAAAGAAGGGAGATATATTTATAAGATGTAGTGATCATGAAAAAGAACTGACGTATATTGTTCATAAGCAAGGTAGCAATGTAACTGAAAAATCAACATAATTAATGTGAAATTTGAGCCACTTATATCATGAGTAATTTATGCAAAGTCATGATTTAAGTAGGTTAAATCAAAACTCAACTCTAGTAAAGTTAATAGTTTCCAAAAAGTTATATGAAAAAAAAAATAAAAAAGATTTTTAAAGGAGCTGTAATGGTGACTAGTAGCATCATACCTTAACTAGTTAGGCTTCCCTGGTGGTTCATATGCTAAAGAATCTGCTTGCCATGCAGGAGACCTGGGTTCAATCCCTGGCTTGTGAGATGCCTTGGAGAAGGGAATGACTATCCATTCATTATGTATTCTTGCCAGAATTCCTTGCACAGAGGAACCCAGTTGTCTCGGTTCCATGGGATCACAAAGAATTGGACACAATTGAAAGAATAACACTTTCACTTTATTTCGCACAAAGTTTGCCTTTGTTTCCAATTCTAACTAGAAATAGATATCCATTAGTTTTACCATATATTAGAATTAAGCTGAAAGTGAATTACTTATCATAGAAGGAAATTCTGAATGTGGGAAAACAAACGTGGCAATTTGGAAAATTTGAAAACTATTTAATAAGCAATAAGTCATCAAGTTATTTTTGATTGTGACACTCAATATCTAGAAGAGAGCAACAGTATTATTAGCTGACATCAATAAGGTGTTTAATATACTCTGCTACTACTGCTAAGTTGCTTCAGTTGTGTCTGACTCTGTGCAACCCCAGAGATGGCAGCCGACCAGGCTCCACCATCCCTGGGATTCTCCAGGCAAGAACACTGGAGTGGGTTGCCATTTACTTCTCCAATATTAATATACTCTAGGCACTGCCTTTAGAAATTATGTAAATTAACTCATTCAATTTTCACGAGAATTTCATTATTATCCCTACTTTACATATAAGAAAAGTGAAATGAGATATTAACCTGTGTGTCCAAGGTCACACAGTTGAGTGGCATAGCTTGACTGCAAACACAGGCAGTCTGGTTTTAGTATCTTGCGCTAATCACTCGGCTATACTTTTATGAGCACCTGTCATGAGACAGATTATTTAAATTTATCATGTAATCTTTATAGAATCCTACAAGAAGGGGAAATTGTTACCAGTTTTAAAAAGCTAGGAGATCAGGGCTCCAAAAGGTTAAGTGACCTGTCCAAATGGGACCAGAAATCAAGTGAGTATCAGAATCAAGATTTGAATACAAATCCATCTGATTCCAAAGTCTCTTCTACCACCAACCATATCCTGCTAAACAAATAGAGCCTAAAAATGACTGAATAAACCTCTTGTATCTATGCAAGTATTAATTACTCTGTTCAATTACGCTGGATTTGGATTGTCTGTACCAAATATTCTGAAGCACTTTCTCTTCTGAAAATAGAACAATATCCCATCTAGTAGAAATTGATTATTTTCTCTTAAAACTTTGCTCTGAAACTTCACAGACCTGTACCCTACTATTGACTATGTTTTAACTTGTAAATGTTATTTTATTTGCCAAACTGAGTATAAAGTAGCATATACAAAGCACATACAAAGCTATCTCTATAGAGCATCAGGACCTTGGAGAGCTCCGCCAACTTTCCGCAGGCCTCCTCCAAAATCACTGGGTTTTTGTCTGCAAGCTGCAGAAAGCTCTTCTCCCAAACAAAGGAAACTTTCTACCTTACTTGCAACCTGACCCACAAATGTATAAGTCCAAAAGGTCAGTGAACAGCTAAAACAGGGAGATACATGGTCATCTCATTTTTTTTTTCCTTTGAGAAATAAAGTAAGGGCAAAGGGAAGAGAAGGCTAATGCTGATTGTACTGAAGAATTAGAATGCAGGAAAGTTAGAAATGAAAAGTTATGTTTCCCCTAGTAACTATAACTTGACATATTCTATATAAGGGCATAAATATAACAGCAAATACAGTACATAAAATACTATCATGTGTGCAAGAAATGAATAACAATAGTTGGGAGGATCATAATTTTGACTTTCTTGACTTTTATGAGTTTAAATTCTCAGCCACAATGTTCATTAATACATACAAGTTGGATTTTTTTTTCAGGTCAACCTTAACTTAATTTTCGCCTCTCTGCAATTGACTTCCATTTTTTTCTTGGCACTATGCAGGCTAAAGCAGTAACATTTGAACACTGACCTTACAAATCTGATTCTGATTCAAGTCTTGACCTTTAAGGGAAAAATGGGAGGAGAGAGTGTTTTATCTTAGGTCTCATTAAACAAGGGAAAGAAAGTGAAGGCAAAGCTTTCAGCTATGCATGATTGTTAAACAGTGGGGGAATGCAGAAACTGCTAAATAAAACAAGTCACGCATTGGGCCAGAAAGAAAGCTGAAGCAATCGTTTAAGCCTGCACACTGCTGTTTTTTATTTAATGCTGAGGGATGTTTACAATGCTGTGATTGCTGGAGAAAGGTTAATCCACATGAGTAAAAGAGTAGCAGTAAATGAGATTGTTTCACACCAGCTCTTTGCAGTGAATATTTTAGTAACCATTGTGAATCCATGTCAGCAGTGCAACCATCGAATGAAAGAGGGGAAAAAGCAAATACTACCCTAAAGAATGAATTTTGATTTAAAATAAAGGGAGAGCCATTTTCATTGCCCTCTGCCATAGTGATGATGGGCTGGGAAACAGTTTTCATCAGAGGAAAGAGCTCTTTTTGAGCTCTTGTATTCTCAACTCACCATCCTATTTGTGAACTTGAGAAGTAGAGAGGAGTAAAAACCTCAACTCATTCTCCTTCCAACTTTCATTTAGTTTCTTTTTTCCCCATGAGCTTCACACTGTAGTAGCAATTCTCTCCTTGGAGAGTAATGCCTTGCCTCTGACTCAAGTTATGTCAAAAACTATTCAATATTCTAAGCAGTTCCACCAGGGCACATGTTCCTATTTCCTTCCCTGAAAAGTATCAGTATTGATCTCTCCAAAACCTTGAGGCCAAATGAAAATAGCAGGAGAGGCTTTCTATAGGGGAAATGCAGATTTGTACTGTCCCCTCCATTTTTTTCCCTTTCTTTCCAGAGTATCCATGCAGACAGAGCAATATTGGAAATTTAACATTAATTTTTTTCTTTCTTCTTTAATGGTTCCCTTTAATAACAACCATTTGTGTTCCTGCCTTTAAAACTTCAGGACCAAAGATCAGAGTCATTGTTTCAGCTTCTTCCTTTGAAAGAACCACTGCCCAACCCAAATAAAAAATGCAGATTTCTTCCTCTGCTGTTCAGTAATTTCTGTGAATAATAGTAATTATTGTTGTATTATTGCAGTAGCATTATTGCTGAAGTATTGCTGAAATATCAGCAATTTAAATTTGAGTTCAATCTTTTGTGCCCACTTCATAATCTTCAGCTCTATACAGAAAAAAAATTATTCAGACAATTGTTAAAGATGGCAAGGAGGGTTACTACAGTGGGTTTTGTAGTAGAGGAAAGAGATTAAGTTCAACTCAGGAGGTTTATAACCGAGGAGCAGGGTGGGAATCAATGATGAAAATTTACTGAGGAAACCTCAAGTCTAGAGGGTTAGGGCTGAGCCAACTTGATAGGAATTTTGCAGAAGGCAGGTAAAGTTGACAGGATACCGGGCAGGGGCTGAGGAATTTGGTCAGATCATGGGGGATTTTTGATAAAATGACCCAGCAGGATTCTTTACAAAACCTGACTAAATAAGCCAAGGAGAGAGTAAGTCAAAAAGAGGACTCAGAAGAGCCCAAATCATGTTTAGTCAAAAGAGAGAGTCTTCATCAACTCACTTTTTAAAATGACTGCATATTTTAGAAAAGAAAAGGAAACTATAACTAGGCGTGTCCAATATAACATACTATACTCTGATGGTAATATGCATTGCAAGCAAATGTGTTTTTAATACTATGATCTCTATGTCCATGATTACATTCAAAACACATTTTACTACTAAAAGCAATTCAATATTTTGTGCATAAAGCAATGCCAAAATGCCATGGAAAGAAACAAAGTCCCTAAGCAAATTGGATAACTGGCTTATTATCTGAATTATAAATTAATAAAAGCTTATACTTATTAAGTATCTTTAAGTTATTTTCACATACTTAAATACTACTAATAAATTTACTACTGGGTGTTCAGTCGGGTCCCCTACTGAACACTAACTATAGGCATTCAATATGACCAACCTTTTTTTTTTTTTTGGATATGCACTATTACTGAGGTTCCGAGGTGGCAATACTGGTAAAGAATCTGCCTGCCAGTGCAGGAGACAGAAAAGACTCGCACTGGGCTCCTAGGTCAAGAGAATCCCCTGGAGGAGGGCAAGGCAACCTACTCCAGAAAACTTGCCTGGAGAATCCCAAGGACAGAGTCCATAGGATCACACAGAGTCAGACATGACTGCAGCGACTTAGCACATGTGCATGTCATGTCATTACATTCACTCAGAGAAAACTGAAGCTAAGAGTATTACAGAAATATTACACTAGATATTGAGCCAGACTTGCCTGTGAATGTCCAGGAGTCTCTGGCAGAGGTGTGGGTCGACAGTGGCCGGCCGCAGAGTCAGGGGCTCTGACTACAACAGTCGTGTGTGGGACACACACTGTGCTGGCGTAAGACCTTTAGAAGGAGGTCATTATTACTGTCATTACCCTCAGTTTGGCCAAACTACAGGGAGGGAACACAGCCCCACCAATCAGCAGAAAATCGGATTGAAGATTTCCTGAGCATGGCCCTGCCCACCAGAGCAGAGTAAGACCCAATTTTAGCCACAGCCAGTTTCCTCCATAAGAAAGCTTCCATAAGTCTCTTATCCTCATCCATCAGAGGGTAGACAGAATGAAAACCACAATCACAGAAAACTAACCAAACTAATCACATGTATTCCAACCTTGTCTAATTCAATCAAACTGTGAGCCATGCCATGTAAGGCCATCCAACGTGGAAAGGTCATGATGGAAAGTTTGGACAAAACGTGATGCACTGAAGAAGGGAATGGCAAACCACCTCAGTACTCTTGCCTTGAGAAACCAAGGAACAGTATGAAAAGGCAAAAGAATATGACACTGAAAGACAAACTTGCCAGGTTGGTAGGTACCCAACATGCTGCTGGAGAAGAGCAGAGAAATGGCTCCAGAAGGAAGGAAGAGGCTGAGCCAAAGCAGAAACAACACCTAGCTGTGGATGCATCTTGTGGTGAAAGTAAAATCTGATGCTGTAAAGAGAAATATTGCATAGGAACCTGGAATGTTAGGTCTATGAATCTAGGTAAGCTGAAAGTGGTCAAATAGGAGATAGCAAGAGTGAACATCTACATTTTAGGAATCAGGGAACTAAAATGGACTGGAATGGGTGAATTTAATTCTGATGACAGTTATATCTACTACTGTAGGCAAGAATACCTTAGAAGAAATGGAGTAATCCTCATGGTCAACGAAAGAGTCTGAAATGCAGTACTTGGCTGCAATCTCAAAAATGACAGAATGGTCTCTGTTCATTTCCAAGGCAAATCATTCCATATCACCGTAACCCAAGTCTATGCCCCAATCACTAATGCCAATGAAGCTGAAGTTGAACAGTTCTATGAAGACTTACAAAACTTTCTAGAACTAACACCAAAAAAATAGATGTCCTTTTCTTCATAGGGGACTGGAATGCAAAAGTAGGAAATCAAGAGATACCTTGAGTAATAGGAAAGTTTGGCCTTGGAGTACAAAATGAAGCAGGGCAAAGGCTAACAGAGTTTTGACAAGAGAACATACTGGTTATAGCAAACACCCTCTTCCAACAAAACAAGAGAACACTCCACACTCTACACATGGACATCACCAGACAGTCAATGTTGAACTCAGATTGATCATAATCTTTGCAGTCAAAGATGGAGAAGCTCTATAAAGTCAGCAAGAACAAGGCCAGAAGCTGACTGTGGCTCAGTTCATGAACTCCTTATTGCCAAATTCAGACTTTAATTGAAGAAAGTAGGGAAAACCATTAGGCCATTCAGTTATGACTTAAATCAAACCTCTTACAATTATTCAGTAGAAGTGACAAATAGATTGGAGGGTGTAGATCTGGTTGACAGAGTGCCTGAAGAACTATGGGCAGAGGTTCATGACATTAAACAGGACGTAGTGATAAAAATCATGCCCAAGAAAAAGAAATGCAAAAAGGTAAAATGGTTGTCTGAGGAGGCCTTACAAATAGCTGAGAAAAGAAAAGAAGCAAAAGGCAAAGAAAAAAAGGAAAAATATACCCAACTGAATGCAGAGTTCCAAAGAAGAGCAAGGAGAGATAAGAAAATCTTCCTAAGTGAACGATGCAAAGAAATCAGTCAGTTCAGTTCAGTTCAGTAAGCGTCTTTTAATTTCATGGCTGCAATCACCATCTGCAGTGATTTTGGAGCCCAAAAAAATAAAGTCTGACATTTTTTCCACTGTTTCCCCATCTATTTCCCATGAACTGATGGGACCAGATGCCATGATCTTCATTTTCTGAATGTTGAGCTTTAAGCCAACTTTTTCACTCTCCTCTTTCACTTTCATCATGAGGCTTTTTAGTTCCTCTTCACTTTCTGCCATAAGAGTGGTGTCATCCACATATCTGAGATTATTGATATTTCTCCCGACAATCTTGATTCCAGCTTGTGCTTCTTCCAACCCAGCATTTCTCATGATGTACTCTGCATATAAGTTAAATAAGCATGGTGACAATATACAGCCTTGATGTACTCCTTTTCCTATTTGAAACCAGTCTGTTGTTCCATGTCCAGTTCTAACTGTTGCTTCCTGACATGCAAAGAAATAGAGGAAAGGAACAGAATGGGAAACACTAGAGATCCTCTCAAGAAAATTCGCGGTGCAAAAGGAACATTTCATACAGAGATGGGCACAATAAAGGACAGAAATGATATGGACCTAGCAGAAGCAGAAGATATTAAGAGGTGGCAAGAATACACAGAGAACTACACAAAAAAATATCTTAATGACCCAGGTATCCATGATAGTGTGATCACTCACCTAGAGCCAGACGTCTTGGAGTGCAAAGTCAAGTGGTCCTTAGGAAGCATCTATGAGTAAATCTAGTGGAGATGATGGAATTCCAGCTGAGCTATTTCAAATCCTAAAAGATGATGCATCTAAAGTGCTGCACATAATATGTCAATAAATATGGGAAATTCGGCAGTGGCCACAAGACTGGAAAATGTCAGTTTTCATTCCAGTCCCAAAGAAAGCCAATGCTAAAGAACGTTCAGACTACCACACAATTGCACTCATGTCACATGCTAGCAAAGTAATGTTCAAAAGTCTTCAAGCCAGGCTTCGACAGTATGTAAACCAAGAATTTCCAATTGTTCAAGCTGGATTTAGAAAAGTCAATGGGATCAGAGATCAAATTGCAAACATTCCCACAGTAAAAGGCTTTAGCATAGTCAATGAAGCAGAGTAGATGTTTTTCCTTTTTCTTTTTCATTGAATCATAGAAAAAGGAAAAGCCTTTTACTGTGGGAATCACAACAAACTGTAGAAAATTCTTAAAAGAGATGGTGATAGGTTACGGTGAATGGTGTCAGATTCTTGATCTCCAAAGCCAATTTAGTGTCGGGACCAGGGACCAGACTTGATCACTCAAGAGCTTTTGTGTAGCAAAGTTTTATTAAAATATAAAAAGGGATAGAGAATGCTTCCAATATAGACATCAGAACAGGGATGGAGAGTGCCCCAGTCCCTAGTCTTAGCAAGGCAATTATATACTTTTTAATTATTACAATAAATCAAAAGAATGTCTCAAAATTGGAAAGATCTTACTAGACCTACTCCCATAATATATATTTTAAGATAACAGGATTTATCAGAAGGTTTTCAGGAAAGAGAAATACTTCCTCAAGCAGATTTACATTATTGTTATATAATCCTTACTAAGGAATGTAGTAAAAAAGCTTGTTGTTTCCTCCTCCTTCAGAATTCCAGACCCCTATCTCTTCTTGGAGGGCCCCAGATCCCCATCTCCTCCCTGGGGACCCAGGACTTCCTATCAAGTTACCTAGGAATTGACTCTCTCAATGGGAATACCAGACACCTTAACTGCTTCCTGAGAAAACTGTATGCAGGTCAAGAAGCAACAGTTAGAACCAGAAATGGAACAGGATGATTCCAAATTGGGAAAGGAGTACATCAAGGCTGTATATTGTCATCCTGCTTATTTAACTTCTGTGCAGAGTACATTATGGGAAAAGCTGGGCTGAATGAAGCACAAGATGGCATCAAGATTGCAGGGAGAAATATCAATAACCTCACATATGCAGATGACACCACCCTTACGGCAGAGAGCAAAGAAGTAAGGAGCCTCTTGATAAAAGTGAGAGAGGAGAGTGAAAACGCTGGCTTAAAACTCTGCCTTCAGAAATGAAGATCTTGGCATCCAGTTCCATCACTTCATGGCAAATAGATGGAGAAACAATGAAATAGTGAAATACTTTATTTTCTTGGGTTCCAAAATCACTGCAGATGGTGACTGCAACCATGAAATTAAAAGATGGTTGCTCCTTAGAAGAAAAACTATGACATACCTGCTGCAGCTAAGTTGCTTCAGTCGTGCCCAACTCTGTGAGACCCCATAGATGGCAGCCCACCAGGCTCCCCTGTCCCTGGGATTCTCCAGGCAAGAACACTGGACTGAGTTGCCATTTCCTTCTCCAACGCACGAAAGTGAAAAATGAAAGTGAAGTCACTCAGTCTTGTCCTACCCTCAGCGACCCCATGGACTATGTATTAAAAAGCCGAGATATTACTTTGCTGACCTAGGTCTGTCTAGTCAAAGCTATGGTTTTTCCAGTAGTCAGATATGGAGGTGATAGTTGGACCCTGAAGAAAGCTGAATGCCAAAGAATTGAAGCTTTTGAGTTATGGTATTGGAGAAGATTCTTGAGAGTCTCCTTGACTGCAAGGAAATCAAACCGGTCAATCCTAAAGGAAACCAATCCTGAATATTCATTAGAAGAACTGATGCTGAAGCTGAAGCTCAATGCTTTAGCCACCTAATGCAGAGAGCTGACTTGTTAGAAAAGACCCTGATGCTGAGAAAGATTGAAAGCAGGAGCCGAAGGTGATGGCAGAGGATGAGACAGTTGGATAGTATCACTGACTCAATAGACATTAATTGGAGTGATGGTGATGGTGAAGCTCTGGGTGATGGTGAAGATCAGCAAAGCCTGGTGTGTTGCAGTCCATGGGTTCACAAAGAGTTGGCCCCGACTGAGGAACTAAACAACAACACAATCAAAGGCTTGAGCATAGTCAATGAAGCAGAGTAGATGTTTTTCTGGAATTCCCTTGCTTTCTGTATGACCCAACAAATGTTGGCAATTTGATCCCTGGTTCCTCTCCTTTTCTAAACCCAGGTTTTACATCTGCAAGTTCTCAGATCACATACTGCTGAGGCTTAGCATGAAGGGTTTTGAACATAACTTTATTAGCATATGAAAAGAGCACACTTGTATGGTAGTTTGAACATTCTTTGGCATTGCCATTCTTTGGGATTGGAATTAAAACTGACCTTTTCCAGTCCTGTGGCCACTGCTGAAGGTACATTAGTTGGCATCAGCAAATTACTACATTTAGTTTTAATAGAATAAGAGTGGCCATAATTCTTTGCTGCTTTTCCCACATAGAAGTGATTTATTTCTCAGAAAACCTGGCTTTTGGCAATGAAAGTTCTGGCCTTGAAGAATGTTGTCTTTCCTACTTGCCTACATGGGATTCAAAGGCATATTTGGGGGCTTAAAACTAAAAATTTGACTTTCCTTGGCTCAACCATCTCTCCTCCATGAAAAGAATAAAGAGATAAGAAAGCCCAAAGGAAAGTGGTCTCAGTATCTCAAAACTTTAACTAATTCCATAGTCGCAATTGTTCCTTGAAAGAAAAACTATGACAAATCTAGACAGTGCATTAAAAAGTAGAGACATCACTTTGCCAGCAAAGGTCTGTATAGTCAAAGCTATGGTTTGTCCAGTAGTCATGTACAGGTGTGAGAGTTGGACCATAAAGAAGGCTGAGCACCAAAGAACTGATGCTTTCAAACTGCGTTGCTAGAGAAGCCTCTTGAGAATCCCTTGGACAGCAAGGAGCTCAATCTGTCAATCCTAAAGGAAATCCACCCTGAATATTCATTGGAAGGACTGATGCTGAAGCTGAAGCTCCAATACTTTGACTATCTAATGTGAAGAGCCAACTCACTGGAAAAGAACATGATGCTGGGGAAATCTGCTGGCAGAAGGAGAAGGGGACAACCTTCTCCTCGAAGGATGAGCTGGTTGGATGGCATTATTAAAACAATGGACATGAGTTTGAGCAAGCTCCAGGAGATGGTGAAGGACAGGGAAGCCTGATGTGCTGCAGTTCACTGGGTCACAAAGAGTTGGACATGACTTAGCGACTGAACAGCAACAACAGTTATGAAAGACACATATTAAAGCCTGATATCAATACTAAAAGAAAAAGCAAAACAAAAACTACAAAACTTATGAACGAATTTTTCTTTCCAATTCTGATGACACATTATTACTCCCCGAACAGCAGAGAAATGTGGCCTGGGAAAATGTTACTATCTCAGTCAAGTCTTTCTTCTATTTTTGAAGAGGGTGGCTACTGTTACTTGTATTCATATTGGTTTGAAAAAGCATTCATATTTGTTGCTTTCCTTCTATTTTCTGTAAGATATAGATCTTTCCAGGAATATTGCTAATATCTATGTTTTTCAGAAATGCAAACTCCGAACTGTTTGTTAGGAATTAAACTGATCACATATCTGTCTCAATCATCAGATCATGTTTCTCTAAGGCAGGATCTTTTTTTTTTTCATATCCTATTCATCCTTAAACCTACACTCTATTAGAATGCCTGCTGCAAAAATTGCTTAGAAATGCTTTATCAAAAAATGTCAAGTTTTGAATGGTTTTACTTTGGTAAAATAATATGGAAACTTTTTCATGTGTTTTGCGTGTGCGTGCATGCAGGTGTACGTGTGTAAAATGCACATGTGTGAATGAGTTTAAGAGGACTGAAGCTTCTGCTTTCAGTTTGACAGTTCTCACTGGAAAGAAGTTAGTTTTATACTCATATTTTTCTGGTGTATAAAAATTAAAGTAAAATTCTTTCCAAATTACTCAGAGCTGAGTTTGAGCAGGGTTGCCTTTATGAGGAGTCAAAAGAAAGCCATCTTACCAATATCCTGTTTAAAAATTTCAACATCTATTTTAGTACTACTTATGGTTTTTAACTCCTTCTAATGGTGTACTTAAAATCTCATTTTGACTCAATATTTTCAGCAGATTATTTGATTCACAGTCACAACTTTTCTATTCTTTAAAGAAAAATTTCAAATGAACATGCATGTGGTTTCATCTAACACTTAGGGAAAACCATTTTTTGACACAGATATCTCTCTACAGGCATCCCTGAACACCTCAAGTCATATTCATGATGGTTGTTCAACGTGGCACGTGGCTGCACTTCTTGAAGTATAGAATTACGTGCAGCTGCCTTCATGCAGTGCAATCCAAAATAATTACTGTCAACGTCCAGCTTCTACCTTTTAAGGCCCAGAGGGTAGCAGAAAATTCACGGAGAAAGTAAATTGCATAACCTTGTTCAAAGCCCCTCTTACTCTCTTCTTTCTTAAGAACTCACGTAAAACTTCACTAAACAACGAGTGAAGTTGTTTTTTTAAAAAGCTACAGCACTTTTATCTCAAAATTGCTTCTAGAAAATATTTTGAGATTGAAATGTGTTTGAAGACAACATCTATAATTTTCTCAGTAATTCAGAATTATCTGACTTTATTTTCTGCCTCTCATACACATATTTGGGATATGTTTGTGTATAATATTTGACATAAAAAAACTCTGAACCTTCAAAATACATGACCCAATTCTAATCATATATTTGCCTTCACTGTATGAATATGTAAAGTAGATGATTTGGTGCTGAGAATTTCTACATTGATTGCTCATTTGCAGTTATTTGGCATATGAGAAAAAGCTATAATGATAACATCTGCTAATAGTATTTGAAACTTATCATGTCTTTTTAAAGTGGAAAAGGAAAAAAGTTTTGAAGAAAATTCAAGTTAATCTTGATACTATGATGGCATTACATAGCTTTAAAGGACACAAATATAGAAAAACCTTAACCCTGACTGCAAATTTGCCAATTATTTCTAAATAGCAATCTTGAAAACACATTATTTAAATTAAATTTATTTTTAATAGGGATAAACTTGATATTACTCCTCTAAAAGAAAGTTTTAAGGATTATTAATGAAATATTAAACTCATTATTAGATAATTAGCTTTGATTTTATCAGTTTATATTTATGATTACAACTAAATCTAGTCTGAAGTTTACTTTTTTATTATGAGAGAAGCAAGGTGGGGAGGGAAATAAACTGCTTACCATAAGTAAAGCTGCAAAGGAAATCTTTATCTTTTGGGGGAAAATATGAACTCCTTTAACTGCTTTAGAAATGCTGACTTATGAACAACATAATTATATGTAAACATGGATAGACTGCACTTTGAAAAGCTGATTGAAATTATTTTTTCTCTAAGTCACCAGGGAAGCCATAACAAACCTAGACAGCATGTTAAAAAGCAGAAACATTGATTTGCCACAGAGATCTGTATCATCAGAGGTGTGGTTTATCCAACAGTCATGTACAGATATGAAAGCTGGACCATAGAGAAGGCTGAACACCAAATAATTGATGCTTTTGAGCTACAGTGTTGGAGAAGACTCTTGATAGTCCTTTGGATGGGCTTCTCTCGTAGCTCAATCGGTAAAGAATCTGCCTGCAGTGCAGGAGACCTGGGTTTGATTCCTGGCTCGGGAACATCCCCTGCAGAAGGAAATGGCAACCCACTCCAGTATGCTTGCCTGGAAAATCCCATGGACAGAAGAGCCTAGCAGGCTACTGTCCACGGGGTCACAAGAGTCGGACACGACTTAGCAACTAAACCATCATCACCACCACCACCAGTCCCTTGGATAGCAAGCAGATCGAACCAGTCAATCCTAAAGGAAATCAACCTTGAATGTTCATTGGAAGGATTGATGCTGAAGTTGAATCTCCAATACTTTGGCCACCAGATGTAAAGAGCCAATTCATTGGAAAAGACCCTGATACTGGGAAAGATTGAAGGCAAAAGGAGAAGACAGCATTACCAACTCAGTGGATGTGAATCTGAGTAAATTCAAGGAGACAGTGAAGGACAGGGCAGCCTGGCATGCTGCTGTCCATGGGGTTGCAAAGTCAGACACAGCTTAGTGACTGAACAACAATAATAAGCAAACACTTTTATTACTGAGCATATGTATCATACGGCAGAAAGATAAGTAAACTGGCAGCCAAAACAGTGAAACTCTAAGATCAAATCTCACCAATGAGTGGTCTGAGTCAAAGCATTTATTTATCCTGAGTTCACTTTTTTCATGTATAAGAGGGAACAATGAGCAAGGGATGTCTAAGGGCACATTCCAGTTCTAAATCCTAATATACTGTAAAAAATACATAAACATATATAATCAGACATTGGGCAAACTTCATCAAAGTCCTTCAAAGACACTTGTAGTGTTTAGTCACTCAGTTGTGTCCAACTGTTTGCAACCCCATGGCTCCTCTGTTCATAGGGGTTCTCTAGGCAGGAATACTGGAGTGGGTCTGAGTTTGAGCAGGGTTGCCTTTATGAGGAGTCAAAAGAAAGCCATCTTACCAATATCCTGTTTAAAAATTTCAACATCTATTTTAGTACTACTTATGGTTTTTAACTCCTTCTAATGGTGTACTTAAAATCTCATTTTGACTCAATATTTTCAGCAGATTATTTGATTCACAGTCACAACTTTTCTATTCTTTAAAGAAAAATTTCAAATGAACATGCATGTGGTTTCATCTAACACTTAGGGAAAACCATTTTTTGACACAGATATCTCTCTACAGGCATCCCTGAACACCTCAAGTCATATTCATGATGGTTGTTCAACGTGGCACGTGGCTGCACTTCTTTGAAGTATAGAATTACGTGCAGCTGCCTTCATGCAGTGCAATCCAAAATAATTACTGTCAACGTCCAGCTTCTACCTTTTAAGGCCCAGAGGGTAGCAGAAAATTCACGGAGAAAGTAAATTGCATAACCTTGTTCAAAGCCCCTCTTACTCTCTTCTTTCTTAAGAACTCACGTAAAACTTCACTAAACAACGAGTGAAGTTGTTTTTTTAAAAAGCTACAGCACTTTTATCTCAAAATTGCTTCTAGAAAATATTTTGAGATTGAAATGTGTTTGAAGACAACATCTATAATTTTCTCAGTAATTCAGAATTATCTGACTTTATTTTCTGCCTCTCATACACATATTTGGGATATGTTTGTGTATAATATTTGACATAAAAAAACTCTGAACCTTCAAAATACATGACCCAATTCTAATCATATATTTGCCTTCACTGTATGAATATGTAAAGTAGATGATTTGGTGCTGAGAATTTCTACATTGATTGCTCATTTGCAGTTATTTGGCATATGAGAAAAAGCTATAATGATAACATCTGCTAATAGTATTTGAAACTTATCATGTCTTTTTAAAGTGGAAAAGGAAAAAAGTTTTGAAGAAAATTCAAGTTAATCTTGATACTATGATGGCATTACATAGCTTTAAAGGACACAAATATAGAAAAACCTTAACCCTGACTGCAAATTTGCCAATTATTTCTAAATAGCAATCTTGAAAACACATTATTTAAATTAAATTTATTTTTAATAGGGATAAACTTGATATTACTCCTCTAAAAGAAAGTTTTAAGGATTATTAATGAAATATTAAACTCATTATTAGATAATTAGCTTTGATTTTATCAGTTTATATTTATGATTACAACTAAATCTAGTCTGAAGTTTACTTTTTTATTATGAGAGAAGCAAGGTGGGGAGGGAAATAAACTGCTTACCATAAGTAAAGCTGCAAAGGAAATCTTTATCTTTTGGGGGAAAATATGAACTCCTTTAACTGCTTTAGAAATGCTGACTTATGAATAACATAATTATATGTAAACATGGATAGACTGCACTTTGAAAAGCTGATTGAAATTATTTTTTCTCTAAGTCACCAGGGAAGCCATAACAAACCTAGACAGCATGTTAAAAAGCAGAAACATTGATTTGCCACAGAGATCTGTATCATCAGAGGTGTGGTTTATCCAACAGTCATGTACAGATATGAAAGCTGGACCATAGAGAAGGCTGAACACCAAATAATTGATGCTTTTGAGCTACAGTGTTGGAGAAGACTCTTGATAGTCCTTTGGATGGGCTTCTCTCGTAGCTCAATCGGTAAAGAATCTGCCTGCAGTGCAGGAGACCTGGGTTTGATTCCTGGCTCGGGAACATCCCCTGCAGAAGGAAATGGCAACCCACTCCAGTATGCTTGCCTGGAAAATCCCATGGACAGAAGAGCCTAGCAGGCTACTGTCCACGGGGTCACAAGAGTCGGACACGACTTAGCAACTAAACCATCATCACCACCACCACCAGTCCCTTGGATAGCAAGCAGATCGAACCAGTCAATCCTAAAGGAAATCAACCTTGAATGTTCATTGGAAGGATTGATGCTGAAGTTGAATCTCCAATACTTTGGCCACCAGATGTAAAGAGCCAATTCATTGGAAAAGACCCTGATACTGGGAAAGATTGAAGGCAAAAGGAGAAGACAGCATTACCAACTCAGTGGATGTGAATCTGAGTAAATTCAAGGAGACAGTGAAGGACAGGGCAGCCTGGCATGCTGCTGTCCATGGGGTTGCAAAGTCAGACACAGCTTAGTGACTGAACAACAATAATAAGCAAACACTTTTATTACTGAGCATATGTATCATACGGCAGAAAGATAAGTAAACTGGCAGCCAAAACAGTGAAACTCTAAGATCAAATCTCACCAATGAGTGGTCTGAGTCAAAGCATTTATTTATCCTGAGTTCACTTTTTTCATGTATAAGAGGGAACAATGAGCAAGGGATGTCTAAGGGCACATTCCAGTTCTAAATCCTAATATACTGTAAAAAATACATAAACATATATAATCAGACATTGGGCAAACTTCATCAAAGTCCTTCAAAGACACTTGTAGTGTTTAGTCACTCAGTTGTGTCCAACTGTTTGCAACCCCATGGCTCCTCTGTTCATAGGGGTTCTCTAGGCAGGAATACTGGAGTGGGTATCCTATCCCTTCTCCAAGGTATCCTCCTGACCCAGGAGCCTTGTAAGATAAGGACAAATATAGAAACAATTAAAAACATAGAGCATGCATTGATCTTGGTTTCTAAACACTTTTCCACACCAAAGAGAACATGATCTTCTCCCCTCCCCCCCCACCCCCCCACGCTGGGTGGGAGGAGGCTGATTCCAGGGATTTAGCAAGGAAGATCAAGATGAACCTGGATTGTTATGGTAAGCTGCTAAGGAAATTTAAAAACAACAACAACAACTTATGGAGAAACGTCAAAAGGACATAGTAGTCAGTTTGAAATTGTTCCCACTAGACAAGGAGTGAAGTCACTCAGTCGTGTCCAACTCTTTGCGATCCCATGGACTGTAGTCTACCAGGCTTCTCTGTTCAGGCAAGAGTACTGGAGAGGGTTGCCATTTCCTTCTCCAGGGGATCTTCCTGACCCAGGGATCAAACCCAGGTCTCCTGCATCGGAGGCAGACGCTTTACCCTCTGAGCCACCCCCACTAGACAAATCTGGTGAAATTTAGACATCAAAATGAACATTTATGGATTGCAAGAATCTTTGAATTCATACTAAAAATAAAGAAATAGAACTCTTCCTTACAGTCAAATGTCAAATATTAATAGTAAGTATAGAATGAATGATAGACTAAGAAAATCTCTGAAGTGGAGAAAACTTCTATTTTGATTAATTCACCAAAGTTATTATAACTAATTATTGAACAAATTGGCATCATGTGTCTCCTGTAAATGATGCACAAAGAAGTACATAACTCATTTAAGTAATGTTTCTGCCCCAAAACCATACCCAAAATTTTATCCTGAAGAAATAACAGGCAAACTCATATTAAGAAACATTCTACATTCTGACCAGTGCAAAGTGGTACCTTATTGTAGTTTTGATTTGCACTTCTCTAATAATTAGTGATGTTGAACATCGTCTCATGTGCCTACGGGCCATCTGGGGCTCCTACAATTAGAATTAATTACATCCAGGAATGCCACTGGGTTCTCAGAGTGAAGATCATGGAAAAATCTCCTGTGCTTCTGACAGGGAGCAGGGAAATAGCCAACATGGAATGAACTCAGAGCATTCTGTTCTGCTTAACAATAGCCCTCCCCAACGAAAATTATTTTGCAAGAGCCAAATCCACTTGGGTTTTTACCAAAGTCTAACTAACTTGAGGGAAAGAAAATATTCATCTCCAGCCCCCTATAGCCTTCCTATCTTACTTAAGGGGGAAAAATTCTGAGAAGCATTTGTGAAGGTCATACCGCAAGGGCACAGGCTTACTAAAAGATCAAGGCCTAGATATAGGACATCAGCAAGATGGCAGAAGGAAGCTCTGGACCCTCCTTTCCTCCAGGAACACACCAATTCAACAACAATTCACAGACAAATTTCCGTCATGGAAAGTCCAGAAACTAGATGAAAGGCTCACGCACACCAGGCAAGCATGAAATCAAATACATGAAATGGTAGGCAAATGTAAGACATCTTCTCAGTGTAATCCCTACCTCCAGCTCAGCACCAGACAGTTGAGAGGAAACCTCCAAGCTCCCAGCATCTCCCTGGGAAGGAAAAGAATTGGTCTACTTATCAAATACCCAAAATTTTCTGTGGGCTTCACAAAGGACCAGCTTCTGTCTTGCCTATCTCAGGGTGATGACAAGACTCGGGAGAGTCTAGCCACCTAGGAAGCTAGTAAGAACAGAGACAGATGTTTGGGCTTACAGTTACCATAGTACTTCACCTAAACTCAACACAGGGCAAGCAGTTGAAATACTCCATATTCCATCCCCCCTACAGAGGGAAGGAGTTGGACAGGAAATCCAGTGATTCAGCTTTTCAAGGAAATGCCCAAGGAAATATCTTCATTGTCATTTGTCTCAGAGTACTGGTGAGACCTGGAGTACGCAAAACACCTGGGGACTGCTAGTAACAAGGAGTATGGATTAGCATGAAGGTTTGAGAACACCCCAGAATCTCTGGCTGGGTGATCATAGTAGGAGAGGTAGATGTTATGTTGAATGTGTGCACACCAAACAGAGAGCCAAGGAAAATATGCTACATATTCTTATCCTTCTAAAAGATAAACTTCCAGAGACTGACTTTAATGGAGTTGTATAATTTACCTCCCAGAGAATTCAAAATAACCATCATAAAGGTACTTATCAAGGTCAAGAGAACAATGCTTATACAAAGCGAGAATTTAAACAAAAAGATAGAAAATATTTTACAAATACCAAACAAATCATAGAATGATTTAAATAATAAAGTAGCTGAACAACAACAACAAAAATTCACTAGAGGAGTTCAGCAAGAAGCTAGAGCCAGCATTTTGTTGTTATTGTTCAGTCGATAAGGTGTGTCCAGCTTTTTGTGACCCCATGGACTGAAACAAGTGAGGCTTCCCTGTCCTCCATTATCTTCCACCGTTTCCTCAAATTCATGTGCATTGAGTTGGTGATGCTGTCTAACCTTCATATCCTCGCTGCTGTGCATAATAAAGGCTTAATGAATGCAAAGACAAACCATTAGAAGCTACTCAGAAAAGCAAAGGAAAAACAGAATGAAAAAGAGTAAAAAAAGCTTAAGCAATTTATGAGACATCATTTAATAGACAGAGACTTATAAGACATCATTCAATGGACATTATGAGAATCCCAGAAGAAGAAGAGAAAGGAAAAAAGAGAGAGAGAAACAGAAAGCTTAATCAAAGAAATAATGGCTGAAAACTTTCCAACTTTATTGAAGAAAATGAACAACCAAATCCAGAAAGCCTGAAAAATAACAAACAAGACAAACCCAAAGACATAAACACTGAGACATATTATAATCAAATTGTCAAAGACAAAGAATGAATCTTGAAAGCAGCAAGAGAAAAGAGATCTGTCACATGCATGTGTCCCTGTAAGAAAGTGAGCAGTGTTTTCAGTAGAAATCATGAATGAAAGCCAGAAGAAAGTAGGATGTTAACTTTAAAAGGGCTAAGAGAAGGAAAAGAAAACTTAAAAACAAGAACATGTGAACCCCATATCACAATACTAAATCTATAAATCAAACATTGACAGGTATGATGTGAAAAATATAGAACAATACAGTAATAGTAGAGAACTTGAATGTTTCACTTTTAACAATAGATAGAACAACCAGACAGAAAATCAATGAAGAAATGGAAGACTTGAACAGCTCTATAGCTGAAATGCACCTACTTGATTTATACAGACAATTCTATGCAACAGAAGTAGAAATCACATTCTTCTTAAACACAGAAAAAAACTTTCCAGGATAAATCATATGATGGCTAATAGCCCCAAAGCAAGACTTAGCAAGCTTTAAAAAATAAAAATTATACCAAGTATTTTTTAGGACCAAAATGTAATGAAAACTGTATATCAAAAGTGGAAAGAAAACTAGAGTATTTACAAATATGTAGAAATTAAACAGTACACTCCTGATCAACCAGTGGATCAAAGAAACCAAAGCAGAAGTTAGAAAATACCTTGAGATAAATGAAAATACAATATATCAAAACATATAGGAATTAGCAGAAGCAGTACTAGCAGAGATTTTTTTAGCAATAAATGCCCACATTAATAATGAAAAAATCTCAAATAAATAACCTAAACCTTATTTTATACCTCACATAACTAGAACAAGAAGAAAAGATCAAAGTTGAAAGAAGGAAGGAAATAATAAAGCTTATAGAAGAATAATGAGCTAGAGACTGGAAAACAGAAGAAATAAATCAGTAAAATTAGTGGGTTTTCTGGGGAAAAAATAAAATTTACAAATATTTAACTAGACTAAAAAAAATGAAGACTCAAATAAATAAAATTATAAATAAAAAGAAGAAACTGATACCACACAAAATATCATGCGAAACTACTTTGAACAATTATACACCAACATATGAACAACTTAGAAGCAATGGATAAGCTCCTAGAATCATAAAACATACCAAATCTGAGTCCTGAAGAAACACAAAACCCAGACAAAATTGTTACTGGTAAGAAAACTGAATCAGTAATCAAAAGCTCCCAGTTAAAAACAACAACAACAACAACCTCCCGGTGCATCTCATTCAGTTATCAGCAAAAAATTACAAGACATACTAAAAATTCAGAAAGAATCTTAAGGCACAAACTAAGCATCGGAACAAGACTTGGATATGACAGAGATTTTGGAATTAACAGACAGGGAATTTTAAATAATTTTGATTAATAATCTAAAGTTTCTAATGGGAAAAGTGGACAACATGCAAGAACAAATGGATGATGTAAGCCAAGAGAAAAAAATTCTAAGAAAATATCCAAAAAAAGTGCAAGAAGTCAAAACCACTGTTACAGAAAGAACAATTCCATACGAAAGTTAAAATTTCCAAGTATGTTAATTAAATTATGAGGACATAAGTGTATAGCTTTTTCTTAGAAAATAATTGCTAGACATCTAGGAGTAGAGCAGCTACTGTTTGCAACTTAATCTCAAATGGTTCAGAAAGTACAATTGACCCTTGAACAATGCAGGGCTTACCAGCGCCAACCCCTGCACAGCAGAAAAGCTGTGTATAACTTTACGATTGTCCTTATGTATCTGTGATTCCATATGCACAAATTCAACCAACTATGGATTGTGTATTATGTATTTATTGGAAAAAATGTATATATAAGTGGACCCACACAGTTCAATCCCTTGTTGCTCAACTATAATTATACTAATGCATGTGTATGTACTTGGGGTGGTGGTTCAGTCACTCAGTAGTGTCCAACTCTGCCAATCCATGGACTGTAGCCCACCAGGCTCCTCTGTCCATGGGATTTTCCAGGCAAGAATACTGGAGTGGGTTGCCATTTCCTTCTCCAGGAGATCTTCCCAATCCAGGGACTGAACCTGGGTCTCCTGCGTTGTAGGTACATTCTTTATCAACTGAGCCACCAGGGAAACCCATTTATGTGGAGGGGAGGAAACAAATACAGTATTCACATTTGGTGATTCTAAGTGAAGAATATATGAGTTCATAGTATTATTATTTTTCTGAATGCTTAAAGTCATTTTTAAATTAAAAAGATGTGGATATGTAAAACAGCATAATGTATATACCAAGTAAGTGGAACAGAGATTCCTTTTAAACTGAGGAGAGTAGCGTGGGCATTATATATAGAATATAGAATATAAGAGGAGCTGTGAGTTTTGGAAAATTTTCAGGAAATCAGTGGAAAACAGAGAACTTAAATATGAGAAAAGTGGCTTTTATGAAAGCAACAGTCAAGAATGTTTACAGTATGTGCAAAAGATGATGTGGACAGTAGTGTGACCAAGGAGATAAATATAGAAAATGAACAAACCTACTTGGCTATGTATGAAAAATAATAATTGAAAAATCACTCTATAGAGTGTCTATCAGCAGAGAAACCAGTGCCTGGAAATACTCACATTCCCCATGGCACCCCACTCCAGTACTCTTGCCTGGAAAATCCCATGGATGGAGGAGCCTGGCAGGCTACAGTCCATGGGGTCGCTAGGACTTGGACACGACTGAGCAACTTCCCTTTCACTTTTCACTTTCATGCATTGGAGAAGGACATGGCAACCCACTCCAGTGTTCTTGCCTGGAGAGTCCCAGGGACAGAGGAGCCTGGTGGGCCGTCATCTGTGGGGTCGCACAGAGTCGGACACGACTGAAGCGACTTAGCAGCAGCAGCAGCCACATATATGTGTTCACTGACTTCCTTTCACCCAAATGCTAGGGCATTTGCCTGTATCCAATGGTCTTTTTGCTGCACTGCTTTCTGCTCTGACTTGAACTTGTAAGGCTGGAATTCAGGGTTTTTCTGGCAGAGTTGAGGCTTCCCTGGTGGCTCATACAGTAAAGTGTTTGTGTACAATGCAGGAGACCGGGGTTCGATTCCTGGGTTGGGAAGATCTCCTGGAGAAGGAAATGGCAATCCACTCCAGGACTTTGCCTGGAAAATCCCATGGACAGAGCAGACTGGTAGGGTACAGTCCATGGAGTTGCAAAGAGTCGGACATGACTGAACAACTTCACTTCATTTCACTTCACTTAGCTTCAATTTTTTTCTTAAAATGATTAAAATAATGTAGCCTCCCTTCAATATGTGTATTTGAGAGTGGACTGGGAAAGAGCCCTGGCATCTAGAGAAAACTCAGTATCACTATTAGATAGAACCTCTGTAACTCAAAAACCATTCAACAAATATTTCTCTAAGCCAGGAATAAGTAAATTATGATAGTTACATTTAACCTACATTGCCATGACCATAGATATCGAAGAAGAAGGAGGAAGAGGAGAAACATTAAAATGTCTGCATACCTAATTTGCTCAATCATTTTCAGGAAAGCTGTGGAATTCTGGATAAAAATTCATTCTGAAACAAGGTGGGGATATTGCCTGCCTACCTTTAGCCTGCCTTAGCTATCTTCAGAGTCAATATAAATAAGAAAGAAAAACCATGACTGTATAATTTTAGGTACGAAGTCTCAAATTTACCCTTCTCATGGAAGACATTATCAACCATTACTCCCACTCTGCACATCCTCTCTGCAAATATTCCTAGCACTAAGATTCCAAAGGAGAGAAGTGATTAAATATTTTTTCAGGCAAGATCTCTCTGCGTTAAATGAGGTGGAAAGTGAAAAGATGCAGGTATCAGTTGTAGTCTATGAGTTAAGAAGCAGTTCTGAAACATATTTTTAGCTCAGAATTGAGATTCTGTCCCAGAAACTTAATTTTGTTCCAGCGAGATCTTCTATAGCTGAATATAAGGTAGGAAAAAAGGTTGAAAAGTATCCAAATAGAAATTGCTTACAAATACTTGAAATACTGCATGAAATCCCTGTTTAATCTTCCAAACAGGTTTTAAAAATCACAGTCTCAGCCATTTTCCACAGCTGTTCAAAAGCCCCACAGCTTACAGTGCTCTGCCAGGCAGAATTGAATTAGCTGTCACTTCCTAAGAGGGGTAGGGAGTTTGGGTGATGTAGGTCAGAAAACAGCTCATGTATAAACTACTTAGGGCTTATTTGCCAGAGTCTATGGTTGTTCTTGGGTTACACTTGGTAGATTTGTTTGTTTAATTGATTAGTGAAGGTTTATTTTGAAGGAAAAAAGTGTTGAATTAGTGAACACCTTTACATGAATAGCCTTATGGCATATTACTCTTATTTTCAACAAGATAACGATTTCCACACCAAGAGACCTATGAATATTGGAATGTATCTCAAGTAGAGATCAATCATCACTACTCTCACATTAGAGAAAAAATTAGTCTTCTGGGGAGTACATTATCATTGAAATGATTCTTATCCTCACCAAAGCTCCTTTTTAAGAACCGTCAACTTCCATTTTTTTCCTCTTCTTTCAATTCATTCTCCTACTAAACTATTTTTTAAACTATTTTTTCCAACATTTTTAAATTCATTCTCCAACTCAACTATTGTTTAAAATTTCCCTCTATATTTTCCTTTCATCTATCAACTTTCTTTTTATCTATATGGGTCCTTCTCATTACAAACCTCCCCTTTTTTGTTAAAAGGAAAGGCTGCTAGTAGCTTCTGTATTTGTAAACCATAAATTACTCAACTATTGAACATACTATTTTTAACTGAAGTATAGTTGATGTACAATATTATATTAGTTTCAGGAATACAACATAGAGATGTAATATTTAAATACATTATGAAATGATCACCATGATAAGTCTAGTCACCATCTGACCCTATACAAATTTATTACAATATTATTAACCATATCCTTTATGCTGTGTATTATATTCCTGTGATTTATTTTATAACTAGAATCTTGTGTATCTTAAACTACTTCATCTATTTTACCCCAACTCAGCCATCAGGCAACCACCAATTTGTTCTCTGTAGCTATGAGTCTACCTTCTTTTTCTTTTGTTTGTTTGTTTTTTAGATTCCACATGTAAGTGAGATCATTGATTATTTGTCTTATGCTTTCTGACATTTCACTTATCATAATACCTCCGGATCACTCCATTTGTTGTTGCAAATGGCAAGATTGCATTCTTTTTATGGCTGAGTAATATTCCATTGGGGCCAAGTGCCACTAGTGGCAAATATCCCACCTGCCAATACAGGAGACATGAGATGCAGGTTTAAACCTGGGTCAGGAAGATCCCCTGGAGGAGGGCATGACAACCCACTCCAGTATTCTTGCCTGGAGAATCCCATGGACAGAGGAGTCTGGTGGACTAAGTCCATAGGGTCGCACAGAGTTGGACACAACTGAAGCAACTTAGCACACACACACACACGCATGCAATATTCCATTGTATATATGTACCATGTCTAATGTATCTATTCATATACCAATGAACACACATTGCTTCTACATCTTGAGCTATCATAAATAATACTGCAATGAACATAGAGCTCCACATATCTTTTTTGGTTAGTGTTTCTGTTGTCTTTGGGTAAATACCCAAAAAAATGAAATAGCTAGATTATATGGTAATTTTATCTTTAACTTTTTGAGGAAACTTCATATTGTTTTTCATAGTGGAAGTACCAATTTACATTCCCACTAACAGTACCTAAGGGCTCCCTTTTCTCCACATCCTTGCCAACACTTGTTCATGCTGTCATTTTGAAAACAGCTATCCTGATATGTGTGAGGTAATGCCTCATCATGGTTTTACTTTACATTTCCCTGATGAATGTCAATGTTGATCATCTTTTCCTATGTCTATTAGCTGTTTGTATGTCTTCTTTGAAAAAAAAAATGTCTATTTAGGTCCTCTGCCCATTTTTAAATGGATTGTTTTGGATTTCTTTTTTATATTGTGTGAGTTCCTTTTATACTTTGGATATCAATCTCTTATTAGACATATTATTTGCAAATATCTTCTCCCATTCAATATGTTGCTTTTCATTTTGTTGATGGTTTCTTTTGCTGTACTAAAGTTTTTTCATCTGTAATAGTCTCATTTGTTTATTTTTGCATTTGTTTCCCTTGCCTCAGAAGACAGATCTGAAAAAATAATTCTTAAGATCAATGTCCAAGAGTGTACTGCCTATGTTTTCTTCTAGGAGTTTTATGGTTGCAAATCTTACATTGATGTCTTTAATCCATTTTGAGCTTATTTTTGTATATGATGTGAGAAAGTAGTCCAGGTTGATCTTTTTTATTTATTTGGCTACATGGGGTCTTAGTTGAAGCACATAGGGATATTTGATCTTCACTGTGGCTTTCAGGATCATTAGTTGTGGCAACTGAACTCTTGGTTGTGACATGTGGGATCTAGTTCCATGATTAGAGATGGAACCCAGGCCCCTGCAATGGGAGTGCAGAGTCTTAGCACTAGACTGCCAGGGAAGAGTCCATTCTGATTCTTTTGCATGGAGCTTTCCAGTTTTGCCAACACCATTTATTGAAGAGGAAGCTTTTTTTGTCCATTGCATATTCTTGCCTCTTTTGCTGTAGATTAATTGTCCATGTAAATGTAGGTTCATTTCTGGACTATATTCAGTTCCATTGATCGATGTGTCTGTTTTTATTCTGGCACCATACTGTTTTGATTTCTGTTGCTTTGTGGTGTAGTTTGAGATCAAGAAGCTTGATACTGTACAGAGGAAAAACAGAACTCACACCATACTAAAACTGCCTACCTCATTCTTTGGCCATATTTCATTACTTTAGTCCTGCCCATTAAGAGTTAAACATTAGAGAAATGTTGCTGATGTCCAAATAGCTCATTAAGTTTCCTTATGAAAGTTCCCATCCCACAATCTTGGGTAGGTATAGCTATTACTTGTTGTTGATAAGGTTACTTTCAGCCTAGAAGCCTTGCAAATAAGCAGATATGAGTCTGGTAAAATAAAAGTAAAGCTAACAACTTTCATGCTTTGCAGGAACCTTGTGATCCAGCTTACATGAAAAAGCAGAAGAACAAAGAAATATTATGCTCTCTTTGAAGGCCAAGTGGTTCTAAGAAGTCTAAAATTTGCCTTTACCATTTAATAATAAACCTTTTGGCTTCACCTTTTTCCTTAATAAAAGAAGCCAGAATTCTACCCTCAATAAAGATGATTCTTTTGGACATTAGTCTGCCATCTCCTTGGTCTGCCAGTTTTCCTGTTTAAGTCACTATTCCTCACCCCAACACCTTGTCTCCTGACTTACTGGACTTTCATGTGGCAGGCAGAATCAGCTTGAACTCAGTAACAACACCTCCAGCTTTGTTGTTCTTTCTCAAAACTGTTTCGGTTACTTGAGGTCTTTTGTGGTTCCATACAAATTTTGATTATTTGTTCTAGTTCTGTGAAAAATGCCATTGATATTTTGATAGGGATTGTATTGAATCTGTAGATTTCCTTAGGTCGTATAAACATCTTAACAGTAGTAATTCTTCCAAGCCCTGAGCATGGTATTTCTTTCCACTTATTTGTGTTATCTTCAATTTCTTTCATCAATGTCTTATCATTTTCAGTGTATAGTTTTGTTTTGTTTTTTAACTCATTGGTTACATTTATTTCTCACACTCTTGTAAAGTAATGCTCGAAATTCTCCAAACTACGCCTCAATAGTACGTGAACAATATGTGAACTGAGAACTTCCAGATGTTCATTCTGGACTTAGAAAAGGCAGAGGAACCAGAGATCAAATTGCCAACATCCATTGGATAATAGAAAAAGCACAAGAACTCCAAAAAACATCTACTTCTGCTTCATTGATTATGCTAAAGCCTTTGACTGTTTGGGTCACAACAAACTGTGGAAAATTCTTAAAGAGGTGGGAATATCAGACAATCTTATCTGCCTCACGAGAAATCTATGCAGGTCAAGAAGCAACAATTAGAACCAGACATGGAACAACAAACTTGTTCCAAATTGGAGAAAAAGTGCATAAGGGCAATACATTGTCACCTTGCTTATTAAACTTTTATGCAGAGTATATCATGCAAAATGCTGGGTTGGAGGAAGCACAAGCTGGAATCAAGATTGCTGGGAGAAATATCAATAACTTCAGATATGCAGATGACACCACCCTTATGGCAGAAATCAAAGAGGAACTAACAAGCCTCTTGATGAAAATGAAAGATGAGAGTGAAAAAGCTAGATTAAAATTCAACATTCAAACCATGAAGATCTTGGCATCCAGTCCTATTACTTCATAGATCAGGAAAAAATGGAGACAGGCTATTTTTCGGGGCCCCAAAGTCACTACAGATGGTTACTCCAGCTATGAAAGTAAAAAACGCTTGCTCCTTGGAAGAAAAGCTATGACCAATCTAGACAGAATATTAAAAAGCAGAAACATTACTTTACTGGCAAAGGTCTATCTAGTCAAAGCTATGATTTTTCCAGTAGTCATGTATGGATGTGAGAGTTGGACCATAAAGAAGGTAGATCACTGAAGAATTAATGCTTTAAAGTTTTGATCCTGGAAAAGACTCAAGAGTCCCTTGGACAGCAATGAGATCAAACCAGTCAATCCTAAAGGAAATCAGTCCTGAATTTTCACTGGAAGGATGGAAGCTGAAGCTGAAGCTCCAGTACTTTGGCTATCTGATATGAAGAACTGACTCATATGAAAAGACCCTGAAGCTGGGAAGGATTGAAAGCAGGAAGAGAGGGGACAACAGAGAATGAAATGGTTGGATGGCATCTCCAACTCTATGGACATGAGTTTGAGTAAGCTCAGAAGATGGTGATGAACAGGGAAGCCTGGTGTGCAGCAGTCCATGGGGTGGCAAAGAGTTCAATATGCCTGAGCGACTGAAATGAACTGAACTGTACTGAGGTGATTTATTCTTTTAGATGCTATTAAACATATTTCTTAAAATTATTTATGCTTCATTCTGTGCAAAATATTCTTGGGAAACAGAGAGGAATAAGACAGTGGTTCTGTGCAAAGAAAATAACTTGGTGGAAGGCACAATATGGTAAGTACTGTTCAGCAGCATGAACATAATTATACTAAAATAACTGCATGATGTCAGAAAAGATTCTTTTTTCTCCTTTACTCTTTTCTAAATATCTTTACCATTATTTGAAAGATTTTCTAAACATCAGTCAGGAAAAGAAAACTTTTTATTGTAACTCTTTCAAAATGTGAAAAGATAAAAACAACATTTCAGTATCATGCCTTAACTGATATGCATGAATTTACTCCACAGGGAAAAAAGGAAGTAAAGGGGGAGAGGGAATGAGGAAGAGAAGCACTTTTAAACAATACATGCTCAGGGACCTGCCAAGGGTCACAGTTGTTTCATATTCTGTAAGGATTAGAGTAGACCTGTAACTGAAGGCTGAAACTTCAATTCAGTTCAGTTCAGACGCTCAGTCGTGTCCGACTCTTTGCGATCTAAGCCTAAGCAGTGTAGACAGGG